>JAQGBY010001574.1:0-28307 GCA_034698785.1 Mycogona germanica | reverse complement strand
TTCCCTCGCATATCCCCCCGGTCCATGATTCGCAAAGAGACGACGAAGAAGAGAGAAAGAGAGAGCTCGTCCTAGCGAAAACTGCAGTAAATGCAGGTTGGTAGAGCGAATAGCGCGAACCTAGTCAGTCTGCACTCGCATTTCCCCTAGGGGAGGAGTGCAATTGGCGGAGCATTTGGCAGCACTGTAAACTGAATTGTTTATTCAGCGAGAGGTGCCCAGCGCCGTCTACCATAGCAATGTGCGTGTATCTTCCGAGTGTGTATGCCGCGCATAGCTTTTGGCGCATCTGTTGCCGACCAGTGTATTAATAATATCTTTCTTGGGGTAATTACGTTTTAACGTTGTCGCCCATTTAATGTATTGTTGTAGATCTATTACCGAAGAGGTGGGGCTTCTATGCCCCGGCTACAGACACGGGCTCCCATCATTACGTGTGCTAAATAGCGAATGATGCTCGTCTGCTGGTTGGTGTTTGCCAGTTAGTCTTGTTACTCTGATGTCGGTTGTAGGAGGCGCGGGGGGTGAATGGCGCAGTGCGCTTAGGATGACGTTTCACGATTCCCAACCTGTGTTGCGCGTTGACGTTCCTATGAAGGACCGTTTACACGACGACACTTTTGGTTTAAGTGTAAACTCCGTTGAGTCGTCACGCTGCCTAGATCTAAAAAGCAGGCCACTTAAAAATCTCCGGAGGACTGATTCCATATGGCTGTCATGCGTTATCGATAAAGATTACAGGATTAGGTCTAAAAGACGATTCCGAGAATCAAATCTAACTTGAAATAATTATGGGCTCAGAACATGTTTCACTGAATGTTATTTTTCGTATCAGAATTTTTATACTCGATCTACGAAAAAATTCATGTAATCCAGAAACGAAACTCTTTCTAAATAAATTGTAGCTGACAACATTACGATGACAACGTGTACATATCACAATGACAAGACAGGTTTCTTTTTGATCGGTTGGCTAATATAGGGAAAGTGTGAGAGCCACTTGCATTAACGCAACATTAAATGGTGAAAGATCTGCGCCGGAGCACGAAAACCACCATCCTTCAAAGTATGGCCTTTCTTAATTCATAAATAAACAGCAGGGATGCAGCTAACGGGTAGAGCCACTATAATGTGCTCAACAGAAACGGCTAGACTAATGCAGATATCATAACGGCGCAAGGGATGCGAATTTCTGAAATCTCTTTCACGGAATTGCGAAGGAGAGAGACCAAACAACGAAACAAAAAGATAATTCTTCGGATTGATTGGCAAGTTATTTTACCGCGATGCTATAATTTTTGGGAATAATCAATGAGAGGCACGTTATATTCTTTACCGAGATTTAACCTTTGCCAATCATTTGGTGCGATTCGCAGACACCTCTGGAGTTTACTTTTATGTATTCTGTAAATTCTTTACAAGTTTGACAATCAGCACATCTTCTTGGAAATTAATAAAATACGTTGGCAAAATATCTACAAATAGCTTATTCCATTATGCTAATACATGAAAGTTTAATTCAATGGCATTAATAACTCAATGAAACCAACAAGTAATATAATTCAATTTCTGCAAATTCTGTCAATAAATGTATACTCGCAACTTTTCGTACTCGCAAGAATGTAAGTTTATGTGAAGATGTATTGGCCCTGGACTTTTGGTCGACTGATCGCCAATACTGGATCTGTGGGACGCGCAATGTAAGGAAGGGGACGATCGCGTACTACGTGTACCACTGACAAAATTGACCAGGTTTAAAAACTCGTGTTAAAATAGGAACATTGATTCGACCACAGTCACACTCTTTACAAAAAAAATATTTTTGAACAGATAAAAAATTCCACTCTTATATATCTGTTCAGCGGAATAACGAAACGTGATCATCATCTGAAAAGTTTCGAGAAAGTGTCTAAAACGCATCTAATATATCCTAACAGATGCCAACAAGATTGCGCTTCTGAGAAAAAAATAAAATAAAATTGGCAAAATGTTCATATGTCACGTTACTGACAAGAAATAAATTTCATAAAATATTTCAAAAGTAACAATTGAATTTGTCGGGGGGAAACTTTATTATGGAGCATGCTGCACATCGATGCATAAGAAGAACATTATTTTTAATTCTTTTTATTAATTTGAATTTTAAAATGAAAATATCTTTCCTAAGGAATTATAAAATAGTTCATAAGTATTTTAGGTAAGAAATGGATGCTCACCTAAAATACTTCAAAGACTGTAAATGTCATTTATGATTTAGAATTTACAGATTTACTTCAAATACAAGATTTACCAAACTTCTGCTCACAAGGAATGCCCCCAATGTCCACGAAATATTTAATACGTCATGCTTCGGATCAACTTAGGACAAATCCTTCATCCAATTCAGACCAAAGCATTTTATGTTTTCCTCGAAAGATTTATCTGGAGGATGGCATACAACAAACGTTGGAGCAAAAGCGACGACAACAAGGGCTCGCGTTTGCATTGGACGAATCTTAGCCGACAATAGAATGTCGTCGTTTATACTCGTATGTATTAATACATGTACATGTGTATGTAAGCGTCACACACAAACACACACGAATACACACTGCACCATCACATAGACGTCTCTACGAAATAATCATCGACTTATTGTGATCCTCACATTTCGTCTATATACGCTCTTTTCTACCGACAATAATAATTCGTCATCTCGGTGTAGTCGGAATACACATAGAAAATATTCCTTCGGTTCCATATCATTAGTGAGAGTCGAGGTAAACAAGACACGAGGGAGTGGATGGGTGATCATGTAGGACATTTACCTGAGACCCACATCTCTATTCTACAAACCATCAAAATTTTGTATTGATTAAATTGATATAACAAAATAGAACAGCATTGCTCAAAATATTCTGCATAGGATATTTTGAATAAATATTGCGTTTTGTTTTCACGGAATAATTCAAATTTCGGATCCTTAAAAATGATCACCCCCACACACAGAAATTATAAACTTCAAAAACTGCAAGATACCGTTCTAAAAATGAATAGAAAATGAGACTTGGTAAGGATAATTTGATTGAATTGACATTAGAAGAGAACAGCATTTAATCAAAATATTCTGTATAGAATATTTTGAATAAATATTGTGTTTTAATATAACGGAAAATTCAAGTTTCGAATCTCTAAACATTAATCCGAAGCCCGAAATAAATTCCAGGATTCCAAAAAATTTGAAAAGGCTGGAATCTGCAAAATTCCGTTCTAAACATTATTCGGAAATCAAACTTAGTACAAACTTAGTCGAACACATGATCTCAGGAGAATATCTCGATAGGCTCGATGCAGAACCGTAGTATTTTCAAAAGAGGAGAAAAGTAAAAATCGTTTTCCCAGATTGGTCTCCGTTGCTCGAGATTAGGAATGCAAAGCTCCCACTCAGTGCCAATAATTATTCATGGTCAAATTAGCATACATTAAACTCGGTACTGCGACCGATTGCATGCCTCTGGCTGACAACCCGGTTCTATAGATTGAGTTCCTTCCACGTTTGAAGCAAAGAAATGCTTTATATCGATTTTTTATCAATTCAAAATTTTCTTGTTGGAAAAATAGACTCGATGACCGTTCGCTTTTCGCAAGTCAGCCAAAATTGTGTCAAAAAATGGAACTGATTTTAATTAAATTGCGATTGTGAAGTGTAATGAGAACAAACTTTCGGTGCCTCATCACTATTGCATCTTCCCTTATTTCTCTTAACTAGATTCCTGCCCTTTATCCCGATGTAAAGCTGTCGATGGTGTCGTCGAATAAATAATTCTGTCCGAGTATCTCAAGCACACATAAATAAAGCTGTCTTGAGTGACCTCGTTCAAACCCACTGATAGGAAATCGCGATAGAGGGTGTTGGTAGATTCAACGAAACAAGAGATTAAATGTTTGCCCAACGCATGCGAATATTGCAGGTTTCCACGTCGTAGACCCCCAACAAATTGTTTCCACCAGAATTTCTCAAAGTTCATCGAACGACGGGCGCGTTCACCAATTCAATGTCATCGCCTTAAATTGTTGAACACGCCCGCAATTGGGAGCAGCATCGAGGAAAGAAAACACGCCCACACCAGCTCAAAGGACTTCGAAACTAGAGCCAAAATTGGGTGGAGACAATTATGGTAGTCGGGAGGGAAGTCGTAGGCTCGACATACACAACGGGGCGGTTCCAGCGTTGCGTCACAATATTTGCTCAGCGTTTTATCTGCGTGTACACAGAAGAAGCGCACCGATACCGGCTAATCTATTTAATTATATTCATCATGTTGAATTAACACCCTACATTTCGTTTTGATATGCAGCTGCTGCTGCAGCAACAACGTCGGACTATAAATGTACGCGAGAAAACAGGTATACAGAATAGATATAACTGTACAATGTCGGTACAGGGGGATCACGATTCGATGCGCCATTGTCTAAATGCCCATATTAAGTAATACGTAATGCTCGAATAGAAACACGACTGCACGATATAAATATTGTCTAGATGTGTGCAATAGATAAACACTGAGCACATTTTTAGCCATCGTACGTGGTATGAAAGAGAAATCAGCCTGTCAACACTCCGGAAAAAATCCACTCAAATTCAATTTACAATTAGGCTAACAAAATTCCTATAATAAAGAGCTGAAGATATAATACTGCTACAAAAAATTGCAACCTCGTCTTTAAAAATAATGATTAAAAATAATTGTCGTCGTGTAGTATAAAAATAAAGAAAGGGCAAAACCCGGCAAAGTCCAGGGCTCGACTGGGAGAAAACGAAGACCTCTGTCAGATACAAAATTAAAAGAAATGAATTTGCGAAACACAAAGAAAAACGATTGAGCTCAGCTAAAACTTTCGTCACTACCCAATAGCATTGAAATTCTTGTAATTGGTGACAAACTACTGTGGGATGTTATTGGAATGTTATTAATCTACAGATTCAACCTGGTTCGAGCGATGAACAATTATTTTTAGTTGCCATCTACAGTGTGTTGATCAACGCCTTAATTAATAGCTAATTGGAATGTGGCCTACTAAGCGCTCCTAGTGGCGAATTGGGATTAGTACTTGACGTTCAGGATGACCATTCGTGCTTGTCACCTCTCAAATGATAAAATATGCGTCACCTAGTGTCTCGTAGCGTAAGCGTGAAGATGATCATGAATCAGAGGTTCACATAAAATTCCACCACGAAATAGTTTGCCATTGAGTTCGATAAAGAAATCGAAGAGAGGATTTTGGGGATCGTTGGTACGCTTGGGTGGTACCGAATTAAGTCCACCGTCGGTACGTGCCAACTAATTTACTAGACGCGATGCGGTTGTTATGGACAACCGTGTGTCGCACGACGTCCGGAAATTGCTTTCTAAAAGTGTTCGCTCCACTGCTCGGACACTACTACTAAATCGCCGTCACCACTACCGCCATCGCCACCTCCTCGGGGTTGGACTACTATAGATCTATCCGATGGAGCTACCCGTATGGTTTTAAATTACACGTAGAGAGAGAGGGCTTGATGGTGGCGCGGATGAGGCTCAGGGTGATCTCTTTAAAAGTTCTCGGGGGACTCTAATCAAGAGTTGATCCAATTTGATTTTAAGTATGGCCACTTGATTTCCTACGGCCAAGCGTCGACCACATCAGTCACTGCTTAGTGTTATGGGGGGCCTCGCGCGATCATTAGATGGCGTTTTCCCTTGAAAGGGACGTTATAACCTGAAGAAGTAATCTGATGGAAACTTCATTTCACGACTCACGGCGTTGTGAGACATGTCTTAACATATCGTTGAATCAGATACAGGGTCAGACAGAATCGACAGTACAATTAAAATTGACCTGTTGTGACAGTAATGGATAACCAGACACGTAACAATCACATGTAATGATGAACTTACACATTCATGTATACGTTAAAGATGCAGGTACTCATGTATTTTAACCTATTTAGTGAGCGCAGCGTCAAGAACAATGTACAGGGGGGTTTTACGTTGTGTCCTCCCACTTCGCAGTGTCTTCGGCTGGTGTCTCTGAGGACAACGTCATGAGAAATGTCTAGAATCTGTTTTAATTTTCCCCGGAACTGTTCCGTGTATGGCTGATTCTAGACTTTCCAGTTCGTTGGATGTTACCCGGAATGGAGGAAAGCACAAGGCTCCAATATTGGCCACTTGGGACTGGGGAAAAAAGGTGGGTTTGGCATTGCGTGTGACAGGGTCGCGAGCGACGATTTGTCCATGACCGGATTTCGGTTCGCCGCGGAACCGACGACCGTGATCATCGTCGCAAGCACCTCTCTTTCTCTCTCTATCTCTCTCTCTTGGTAGAGATGGCGCTCTTGCGCAAGTGAGTGTGTGTGGGTGTGCGGATAAGAGAAAGTCTGCTCGAGCGTCGAAAGCGGCGACAGGCCATTCTCTCTAGAAAATGGTATCCATTAGCCTAATATCATTTTTCGAACAGGCAAAAAAAAGGGGCGAAAAACTTGAAGAATCCTGCGGCGTAAATCTTTTAATCTGAATAAAAGCATCGCCCGTGTTGAATTGTGCGCGACTATACTGTAGTTTTTCGAACAGACGCGCTTGTTTTATTACTTCGTCTGCTACGCGCTTGCGTGGGTGGCTCCATGTATAAGAATGACTGTGACAGTTTCGAGCTGCTCTCCACTGGCTCTATTCGAGATCAGGCAACACTAGAATAAACTGACAACTTCAGAAATTCGCAAGGTATACAAAATATACCGAAGCATTGTGAATAACAAAAAATTAAACGAATCTTAAATTTGAGCTTCATCTAACGCATTCAAACCAACTACAGACAAATTCGAAGCAGGATATTTCGTAACGAGAATCTTAAAATATTTTTCAAGCCAAATTATGCGCGTCTAAACATTGACGAAAGCTTCCACACATAGAGAGAAAAATCATTTTATGCAACCGTTGCACTCGCGTTTTCAAATTGCCGGTTAAACGAGAGCTCACGACGGGAATCGAACCTGCGATCGGTGCACCACAAGTTGGCCGCAAAACACTCCACTGGGTGGGCAACGACGGAACCTGTGGTAACATGGCAAAAGTCCAAAAGGTGTCAGGAGGATCGATATTATTAGTGTAATGAAATCTGCGATTCATCAGGATAAATGAAATTTGTTGATGAAAAAAATTAAATATCGCGTGTCGCTTTGTTTATCCGAAAGTGGGTGTATATTTAACCAACGCAGTGTTTATTTATCTACGCCGGTGTTGACGTCACATCAAAGCGAAGCAGTTAATGCGATATTTGCGTGCGGTCGTATTTGCTTTGTGGATTTTGCGGACAAGAGATTGTACAAGTCTCGCGATCGTCCAGCCTTATCCTCCCGACACCTGCAACTGAACCGGTCATTTCCTCCTGGTTTTGGTTGATACAAAAATTTGTGAACGGGAATACAAAAATTGATATTTTTAACTAATTAATTAGGTTCGATTTTGGCTTTCATAAAGAATTCGGCAAGAGCCAAGAACCGATGTTGGGGCCCAAGCCAAGAAGTTCGAACCAGATGACAAACCAGAATGCAAGTTGGGAAGTTCTTTAACTTTCGAGCGACGTAATCGAAACTGCTGGGAGGATAAACGAAATATGTGAAGGTGGAAGGTGTCTGTTGAAGTGGATGGCGCAGTTGGGATTGGGGTGTAGTGGGTGTGTGATAGGGAAAAGAAGAAGGGCGTCGTAGTCCTGCATGTGGTACAAAGTCGAAGCCATCAGAGAGCGATTCGGGAGATGCACTGAGGGAGGGGGGGGGGCGTTTGGGGAGCGCAATTTGTGTGTAATCGTTTCCCCTCACTACGCCGTGCGCACCATCGCTATAGTAAATAAGAAACCGGTAGCGAGATTGTAGTCGTTTTACTCGAACTACCCCCACCACCACCATCAACCACCCGCCTTATCGCGATTGCGACTCCCGTCATTCGAATCTTCCGAGTCTTTACAGAAGTATTCCGGAACCGGAAGTAGTCGAGAGCGGGGCTAGAGCGAGTGAGAGTGTGTGAATAAACAGCTAAGCGATAGGGCGCAGGTGCAAGGTTCGAGACGACACCTATAAATTCAGTCGATACGAGAATATTGATTTTCTCGAGTCACCCTTGCTATAATATTCGACGTATTCCCTATTCCTACAGTATTTTTGTTTCCTATTGCATTGTCACCCATTCTATTTGAAAATTTAAATAAAAACAATTAGCATAACCTGTTGTATTGTTGGAATTATTGACCTGCTTGCATAAACACAATAGATAATAACAATACAAGACATTCCTTCTTACATACAGAGTAATTTTGCATGTTTGGTGTTAAATCAAAGCACACATTGCCAGGTTAACAAAGAATTGACGGTAGTCACCTTTTTGTCTTAGAAAAGGTGGCGCAGCGCAGATTATCCTGATAATGCGGATTTGGATTTATTGTCGTCTCTATATGTGGTTTCCAAGCACATACACATAACGTTTTAGTCACGCTTTTGTTTCGATCGCAATTTATTGCAGAAGTAATTTTGTTTCTCTAAAAATCTGTCTGGTTCTAAATTCAATTCTTTTTTCAAAGAGGTTGGACACCGACCAAAGAAATGCCTCCTGTCGATTCAGTCTGCGACTTATATCTAGTTGCTTTATTAACCCAATCGCATGAGTCACGAATGCAGTGTACTTATGCACGACCTACTGGAAGTTGAACACAAGAACAGATCCTCCGTTGAAGCTATTTATGTTGGCGCCTCGCACTATCACTAGATGACGTTACCAATATCTACCGGTGTCTAAAGTAGAGTTCACCTTATAGTTATCTTTTCTGATAATGATCAATCATTTATTCTGAAGGCTTAGCCAATAAGGGCGTTGACATTGATTTCGTGTTACATGTTTTCATGGCATTAGTTCAAACTATTTTTAAGGTTAGTTTTTAAGGTACGTTTTCTTGAGAAATTTTAAATCGGATCACACACATCCCTATAAACAACCATAACATTGAAATGTAGTGTGAAGACACTCTTTAAACAAACGAAAAATCTACAGTTAGCATTCTCGACGACCTAAAAGCGCCACCGGCGGCGGCAACAAGATCCACCCGTCTCGTACCGCGTGACATCCCTAGCTTCGTCGAGAACAGCCAATAGGAGACCACCGACGAAGTGGAAGAAAAACAAGCGGTTGTGCAGATAAAAAGGAACGACCAAATCAATATCCGTTGGCGAGCCAAAAAAAGAAGAAAAAAGTGTGTTCCGGATAACGGACGGAATGGTCGGTCGTCGATTCACTGACGCGCTCGGAAGGGCTTCCGCGTCAAAACGAGCACCGAGCGCTCCGAGTACGTCCGTCGGCGCTGGATTCGTGAAACGGAACCAGAAGAATCTCATCTGGCTCTGCACTTTCGATATGGGAGGAGGAGGAGAAGGAGGAGGGAGGTGAAGAGAAGAACAGTAAAATGCCTGTTCACCAAAACAAAAGAATTGCAATTGCGCTTTTGCAGGTCTGTCTAAAAAATACATTTCCCCATAACCATTCCGAAAACTGACCTGGACGATTTGTCATCGTCATCCAATGAAACAAAAATTAGAAATGTGGAATTTAGATATCCACTGAAATTAGTTTCATTTTTGGTTTCCTAGCCAGAATGAACAATCTTTAATTTTTAGTCTTTAACGACGTGTTAATATTCTATTTGTTTGGAAGCGACATGTTTAATTCGTGCCACGGATTGAATTTGGTATTCGCCTTCGTTTTCTACATTAAAATAAAATCTTACTGGTATGAAATAATTTGTATCTAGTAATTTCAGAGAATGGACATACTCTGTGATCACCAACCTGTCGAACAAATGACAGAAACAAACTTCTTGTGGTCTGGTCTCGGCAGACAAGCGGCAGAAAGATGGAAAATATGGAGACGAGAAAAAAACCTAACCTCGGGATAAACAGAGGCAAAAACGTTGGTCCTGAAGGGGAAGCAAAGGGGAAGTCGTTAGTAGTCCTGGAAAACAAAAAAACCCCATTATAGTGGAATCGAGGGGTTGGTATAAGAGAGAGAGTGGAGATGGAAAGAAAGAAGTGTGCAGAAACAAACAGCATGCTTAGTAAATTAGATTGTCTGCTTCATTATGGCATTAAGTGGCGAGTAATCTGGGGAATCGAACTAAGATGGCAGTCGAAACGAAGCCTACGGAGCGTACTATGATCGATACTGGCATTTGTGTGGGTGTGTGTGTACTAGGCGGACTTTGGCGCATATCGTCCTCAAACGTATTGCGCATGCTCGTTGATTCGACAATAAAATAAAAACCATCAAATATCCATCGTGACCCGAGACACTTGAACTTCTGCAATGAGGAATAGCAAATTCCGTCTCTACACCCATTTAACCTCGTTGGTTGATCGATCGATTCGCATAAACTTGGGATTCTAACATCTTGTTAACAAATTTCGGGTGTATGGA
The DNA here is from genome assembly GCA_034698785.1 of Mycogona germanica. Taxonomy (NCBI): domain Eukaryota; kingdom Metazoa; phylum Arthropoda; class Diplopoda; order Chordeumatida; family Chordeumatidae; genus Mycogona; species Mycogona germanica. Next base: position 17,829 of record JAQGBY010001574.1, on the reverse strand, counting down.
AATGTCCGCTTTATTAAAATGTTGCCGAACTACTGTTGCACTTTGAACACTCTGTATCATTATCGGCGGGCAAAAAAAACCCACCATGAATCCGGTTTCTATGGCAACGGTTAACAATAATAATAGTAAGCCGAGTCTGATGATTGATAAGTAAATTACCGATTGCGCACAAATGTCGACTATAAAAACGAATGCTTTCAGTTGTTTTGGCTACTTTGCTATGTATTTTCGAAACATAGCAGCAGTTGTGTGCATCCGATTGAATTTGAAATACTATCTGGTAAGCCTATTTAGTTGCAATCCCTTCCTCCCCCAATCCTAGCGACGCAATCTCCTTCTCCGTACAATCGTAGGAATTTGGTAGAACTCAGAGATGCCGCCGCTGGTTGTGAGCTTATTATTGCAGACCCCATAAAACCAATAACGAAAAATCGAATGATAACAGAACGAAGGAGGAGGAGGGGATGACTCCTTATGTCCTTCGCGGATTGATTCCAGAATCGGTTTACAGCTTCGACTGTAAACCTGGGGGGGGGACGGAATGATTCGAACATTAAACGTCGATATGGAATATATTCGATCGAAAACTGGGATTCGCGTAGAGGGAAAGCGATAACGCGAAAAAAAATTGGATTTGCACATTATGTCTTCGGCGACGCGGTGGCTGCAAGCAGCAGCAACACGACATTTGATCCGTTTAGGAACCATGGAATGATGACGCCAGGCTAACCCATCCATGATGAGTTTTGCGCGGCAACATTTTTTTCGTCATCGGCGATGACGCGGGTCGTGCTCACGGCAGAGAGATGTCTATTATGTGGGTACACAAGATCAAGAAAATGTCTCGAGTTCACGATTAAATCTATCCGGGTTATGCCGAGCGAAGGCGGATTGATAAATCGGGATGGCTGCAGCCACGTTCATGGCAACTGTCACATCAATCGTTTGTTGATCTGACCCCGCACTCTTTATGCATTATACGTGGAGAGAAATGACGATTGCTGTGAACGCCTGATGAGGTCTTCTGTCTGGCTGAATCTCTCATTATAATGAAAATGGTAAAACAGGTATATGAAAATTGCCAAACACTGGTAAACGATGAATCGTTCATTCAGCGTTTATTCAGCAATTTGTTAAAGAAATTCAATGAGTAACAAATTATTTAAATAAATGCTCCGTAGATGGCACTTGAGCAAAGGCACTATAAGAGTCAATTAGTTTCCGGTTTCAAAGCCGGAAACCACTTTTTGTATAGGATTTGTACTGGGTTATCCACAAAAACCTTGCAAAGATTATCAAATCATTGCGAAATGATGATTCTCTCAAACATTGTCACAGATGTTCTGCAACATCTCGTTTTCAAATTCCCCGAGGATAGGGGGCGCGGCATTACGACGTTTAATAAAATTTAACCGGAAATTATCTAATACATCCCTCGGTACTATGAGGTTTTGTCTCCTGCAAAATAACGATATCGCGATTTGGTCGTCTTTACAAAGCGACATTTTGGAACACCCAATTGACGACACCAACCACCCTGTATATTTGTTCATTGGGCTGAAGATTCAACAAACGCGGCACACTAATTCGAAATGAAAGGATTATTTATGAATTCACTTTTTATACAACCTTATGGAAAAACATATTTAATGATGAAGACGCATAAATTGTACTGGATGCAGGAAACAATTCTTTCCGTACCAATGTCTCTTAGTACAAAGCCCTTTCGGATGCATAAGATCTCCAAAAATTATTATAATGAATGTGCCAGAAGGAAATTCTGGTGAAAAAATATGCTTTATGGTAAGATGCTCTTCCAGGAACGAACTACAAAACTTGACAAAAACAATTTATGAACATGTGTAAAATGGCGAATGCCGTAAGAATGCTGCACATATTTGTTTATAGGAATAAAAACATTTTTTACATATTATACAGATAAAAAAGATGTTCATTGAAACTTTTTTGCACTGCAAAATATTCCAAATGTTCATTCATTGGTAGGATTGATCTTTCTTATGTTGGCATAACAATTCGAACGAATAATATAGTACAGTGCTGCCCGGGGTTTAAAATTCTGAGAAGCGATGAAGTACGACTAGAGTTTTTTTCTTTTCCTATAATACGACTTGTACGACTCGTCGTAGCCCAGTCGGTATTCCGACTGACTGTGGCTAGGCGGACCCGAGTTCGATTCCCGGCGCGGGCTCACGAAAATTTCGTTCCCGGGGAACTGGACGTGTCCTTTACAAAGTGCCTAAGCACCATAAGGAGCACAGAACGCCGATTGTGCGTTTGACTACAGTCGATTGGAACAAAAAATAATAATAATGCCTTTCCTAATGATAGGTAAGTTGAGAAGCATCCCAAATACAGAAGTAGTTATTTTGATAAAAGGCGGTATTTATGTTCGATGTGAAAAGGCCAATTGTAATTACGCTCGTATTTGTCGACATTATGGCATTCCCTCCTGAGTGCCATTGCTAAAAAAATATTGTGACATCTAAACTAAGCGTAGCACTCAATTTGGATTGATTAAAGTACTCGCACCCGTACTTCGCCCACTTTTGCGAATGATTCTATCGCACCCTAATTAGGTGCTTCGCCACTTTACTTTGAAGCTGGTGTGGTTTTGATACGCTACGGCCAACGATTGCCAACCTACACGGGGCAGTAGTTTACTATCGCTTCTAGCACCGTGATAATGGTGCAGATTTGTCTTGCGATATCCGTATTTTGCAGCTGAATCTTACAGCTGCATTTCAGTAAAAGGAAGCATTACCGTGAATATCGAAAATTCATAATAAATTCTTACACTTCTATATTTGTTTAAATTGGTCTAATAGTGATCTCAACGCACGGCTATGGCAGGAAATCCAGATACCCTGTCGGTGTTTCTTGGGTCTCCGGAGGATATAGAGATTCAATCGGAAAACAGATAATGGTGGGAGTGTGTTCCCCGCCGCTCCCCAAACCACGCGACAAGCAAAAAGAGCGAGAGCACAACAAAGCTCTTTTGTCGAAAGCAACCTAAGCCGCATGTCTGGTCATTAGCTTAAGGTGAAATCCATCCGTGACGGATTAAAGCCATGGCGACCATCAGACTGGACATCGACTTTTCCAACCATATACGGGTTCGATTTGGAACGCCTCTAATGGCTCCTCCTGCTAAACAGGTCGAGCTACGAGATGCGTGTTTTTCAATTCGCTCGCTGCTGTTCCTGTCGTCCATTAGCAGCCAATAGGTCTGACGCACACGACCTCCTCAAGCGCATGGTCCAGACGTACGACGGCCTAAAAGATAAATCCGGGATCACGGAGAGAACGTTGGAGGAACTAGGGGGACATCCAGAAACGGCAACTGATATCTGGAATGTGCTTTCAACGGGAATAAGTTGCTTTTCGTGTTTCGTTCAAGACGAGATTAGATTTAACGTGGTCTTGTTTTATATTGCCAATCGCAAAATAGATTTGTCATATCTAAATATGTCGATCAACTAATTAGCCAAAGTTTGACTCTACATCTACACGAGAACTTTCCTTATTTTAATTATAAAACGAACACATTGTAAAACTTCCAGCAATTTGATGACGATTGTCGATGTCGTCCTATCAGATATTCGAGAGATAGACCCCTCAAATAAGCCTCAAAATTAATTACTGTCTATACGAATACTTCAACTGTGAATTATGTCTAGCAATAATCGAGTTCTTCGTGTTCAAAACGAAGTAAATATGATCGATGCATGAGATTGATGCATCGATAATATGCAGTATGTAATGTTGGCACATTTTTTCTCTCGACACTGTACAATTAAATTACGTGTGATCAGTGGCTGTCACGAAGATAAAAAGGACAACCCGTAAAAAGCGATTTGTTTTGGTGCATCCCAGTGTGTCTAGGTGTATGACATGGATCCACTAGTCACAAATCGACCGCTAAAGACGTGCATGCGTCGGAGCGATTCGGATTTTGAGCGATTGCTCTCCGTAAAAAGGGCTCTCGAGCATGAAGAAGAAGAAGGAAGATGAGAAAGGAAGCAACCAGAGGCCGAGTGTTAATCGAGGCGCACATTGCGAGCTGCTTAGCACATCTCGGATCCCCCCCGTAAATGTGTAGAGCGAAATTACTCGTAAGGGCTCACGCCGCTTCTGGGATTTAGACGGACTTAAGCGCAGGATAACTGCAACCTGTCTCCACCTGATCAATGACAAATTATGTTCCACCTAGAGATAAGATAGAGCGCACATAAGAATCGCATCCAACGCATTTGCTTAGTCGCAACTGAATTCACCAACTAAGGGTGCGTTGAAAATTCCATAACGTTGAATTCTAACCACTTTTCAGTACTCATTTTCATTACAAAGAAGACTGGTCCCCCAACGAAGCCAATTTGATTCAGAGCCATACCAGCAGATGATCTTAATATAAATTAAAGAGGAGATATTCTACTCGTTCCATGACACCTGCACAATCAACCTACGCAGCCTACAATTTGCACCCTGCCTTGAAGATAAAAAAGCAGTGGAAGCGAGAGAGATAGGAGATGGAGCGTTGGTGGTTGGAAGGAGGAAAATGCATCAGGAAAGTGGGTTCACATGCGTGACACCGATTAAACCCTAGTCGATCGAAAGAAACGGGATTAAGTTCGACAAAAATAATCTTTCCATCTTTTTTTCTCCTATATCTCGTAGCGTTCACTCGCTGCAGTCTGTCTCTCGTCCCCACCCCCCACCAGCCCCCTCTCTCTATCTGCTGGCGTCAGTGGTAGGCCCAGCGTGCGGCAATCTCTCAAAAACAAATGCCGCGAGTGGCGGTGGTGTGGAAAGTCGCCGCCATTTGCTAGCAAATTCGGAACCTCCACACCACGTTCCGACGAGGGGATGACCGCCGCGCCATCTATCAGCGGTAGATGGCGGGCGTAAAATTAGTTCGCTATTTGTATGTACGAGTAAGATGGAATCGGTGGTCGCGATCGGTTTTGTAAAATGGGTTTCTCAGCCCCTGACGATGGAAGGGCTGCTTTCCTGACTGATGAATTTGACATCTTTCTTCTCTCGCGGCCGCTTCGTCATCGTCTCTGTTTGGAAGAAGCTCGCTAGCTAGCAGTCTCCCGTCAAATTATCTTTCAATCCCTTTTTATCCCCCCACCATACACGTATAATTCCCTATCACATCCATCTTTATATTTGTTCAGACCTATACATAGAGTGCACACAAACACGTAAGACGTGCACACATGCACAGATGTCAAAACGAATCGCGAGAGGTTTTCGTCAAAAAAATAGGTTTATAGAAAAAAATAGGACGAAGTAAGTCACGGGCGCTTAAAGTTACTAAAAACACAAGTCCCCGTGCGGTTTTTCTTAAATGTTCAGAAGTGATTAGGAGTGACAGGACCACATCTACCGAATCAAAAACAGATCCAGATATTCTTGTTTCCTTCTTTATCCGCCCTCATCCTGACGTAGAGATTTTTGAATTGAAAGTCAGCGGACCCCAATGGATAAAAAACAGTTACCGGATCAACAAAGAGTATATATTCCTCACGTAATCGTCCTAAAAATAAAATTGGGAAAGTTCAAAAAGAATCCTAATCGTACTTATTTATTTCTGATTAAAATATTCAATTAAAAGTACAATTTAAAACAATATTTCCAATTCATTAAAGCATTCAACAGGCAGTGTCTTAAAATAACCAAGCACGAAAAATATTTATGCATAAACATTACTAAAATATAAAAAGTGCCAAAGCACCGCACGCCAAGTCGGGTGTCGAGATAAGGACAATGTCTTGAGGACAAATGTTTTTTGAGGACAGCTTTATTTGTCCTCAAGACATTGTCCTAAATAAACATTACGTTTAAGAATAATGTCAATGCTTTCAATTTGAACAAATCGTTCAATATCTAAAGCTTATTACCAAAAAACTAAATATTATATATCTGAAACTGAGTTTTGTTGCAGTACGTTCTCCTAAATAAATTGTAAAGATCACCTTTTGCTTCAGAATTTTGTCTTGAACCTGCCGTGACCGGGCGCTCTTTAAAGTTTCTGGAAACGTCTATTTCATTTTAAGTTTTACGTTTAGTTTCGTAACGCATATTATTCAAGAAGGATCAGCGTTCATGCTAATACCATAGAGCTCCCGTATGATTACCAAAAGAATCCCGTATGATGTATCAATTACCTAAGTTATACGAGCCATTCATCTGCATATGTCATCGACTTGTGGAATACAAAACTTTCTGTCCAGCGTGGACATACGGTCAGCGCTGCCCATTCCTCATAGAGGAAAACGAAAACAACTTTAAGAACTTGGAGGTAATCAGGCCCCCATTACGGGTTTGGCGTTATAGGATCCATCTAATATGATAAGATTTTTTTTACGCATCCCGTAACGTGGTTGTTGTTGTTGACTGGAGTTATAATGCGTCCGAGTCGTACAACTGTGGGGCGTCTCGTTTCCGAGCAACCTAATGGGTGGCGACGCCACGCGGGGTCGGCTGATACCGCTCGTCTCATGCCACCAATTTGCAAACTACGCTGTAAGACGATCCACCCACCACCAAATTGCGCAATATATTGAACTGAAATTTTGATCAGATTCTCAATTTTTCTTAAAAACCTCTGGTCTTTTTTGTCTTATGACAATCGACTTTCTGATCGTACCCCAGCTCGATTCCATCCATATATGTACCAGACATGTTACGAACAGTTCTTTTTGCACCCCTCAATTTTTCAATTGTCATATTTGTATGGTTATTTGCTTCCTCTGTGAAACAAACGACAACTCAAAATCGACAGTGACGAATTTTTTAATTTTTGTTTCACTCTCACACTAAATGTATGTATTTTTGGCAAGTTAATTGAAAATATATTGCTGGATATATTGGGCAATTTATTTACAAATGTATGGCCATCGTTAGGATTAGAATATGAACCGGTCAGCATTTTGCCGGGACATCGTTATACAAATTAAATTATCTATTCGTAGGACACGCCTCACTCATTCCTTAATTGGATAATGTATGCCATTGCACTTTTATGTGTAATTTACTAATGATGTACAAGTGCAGCAAAAAATCGAACATGTTATAAATAAAATCTGCATTGGAAATGAGAAAAACCAAGCAATTTAGAAAATTTGTTATCTCTTAAGAACTAATAAGCCAATTACAAATTTGAATAATAGGCAATTGAACATTGCATAATAAATAAAAGTTCTATTTTAACAATTACGTGCGTATAATCTCCTTGGAAATTAATTGGATCGTATAAATCAAATTAATTAACAAGGAGTTTTTATTTCTTTAAAGGAAAATCGTGAAATTAAGGGGCTTAGAAACGGAAAGACCATTCAAATAAACATAAGCACAACTTAACAATGACGATTAACTTGGAATTGGCGAAGGGCGTTTTTAGTTGAATTCAGTATTTAGTCTTCCGATAGAATTAAACATTTTCTCTGTACTAGGTGGCGCTACGAGTCGACTCCCCCCGCGACGGAGACACCGCAACAAGTAGAAATATGCTTTTATAAAAATGTACTCCCACCCCCTACTACGCCATATCTAATATACTATAGCTCACCATGAAGGATTTGGAAAACAAAAAAAAATCTGGCTTGTCGGGACTTCCCGCGTCTCTCCATTTCTCGTTGTAGCGACATATGCTTATCTTCTGGCGTCTAAGCGCAGTCTCGGTGGGCTCGCCGTTGTACACCGACACGTCTATATGCAAAATAATCTCAGACGGTCTCGCAGGAGTTGGAGCATGCGAAATCCCAGTCAACAGTACACTTCAGCACTGTCGCGGAGAGAGAATATATAAAAAGAAATCCGGTGTAAGGATAGGGGTTTCACATAGCGAACACTATTTACGACATGTAGCACTGTTGGATACAGTCTTGGCACTTAGTGCCACGCGAACGAACTGTTTGGACTAGACGTTGGAACCAACCCCTTAGGAGAGACATCTGGGGGGAAAGTATGGCGGATAGGCTCTGTGGCGTCAACCGAAAAATGTCTCCGCTAGGTGCGTGGTCAGTTCTCGTGCAAGATGAGCATCTCATGAAATCTACATTTTTGGTGGACGTAACGTCACAACGACATGGCCACCATAATCTTCACTGTCGGATCGTTACGTGTTCATGCACTCTAGACTTTCTTCTATCTTTGTGCACCACAAAACCTTTGGGATAACAATCTTTAAAACGAGGCAAGCGAAAATATAAATGAACCGAATTCTTATTTTTGATTGTGGATTCCGGCAACTAACTTGACTTGATATTCCGACCAACAATCAGAAATGTCAAAATAACAAACTCAATGTAGAACTATTGCCCTAGGAAATCAATGTGCATGCGATCATGTGATGTTCCACGAATTTGAGAAAATCGCTTACAGCAGAAAAGTTAGCAGATATCAAATTTGGTTGCGTTTCAAATTTGCCAAGACACAAGAAATATTACGCGAATAAATGTTTATGAAATAAGACCCCAAGGCAGGACGACAACTAATGATGTTTTCTAATATTGAACAATTTTAAAATAAGCATTGATATCATCACAGATGTTCTTTACTAATCGATTTTTTCTCTTTTCTCTTATAGGTAAGTTCGAGACTTTCAATTTAACGTGGTTACTCTGTATTGGTAAGAGAAGTTATCTTTACTTAATCTATAGATACTACTTAGAGAAACGGCGACATGAATATTTTGTCTACTCATTATGTCCTTCAATGTTTCATTGTTTAAATTTTTCATTTCTATACTTTTCTTATCTATAATTTTTATTTTGTGCTCCTTCAACGAGTGAACTATGTCTACATTTTCCAATCACGATTTTACAGTGCCGAGTGTTCACTGTCATTCTTTGCTGTCAGACGTGTACACACTATTACAGAGTACGCATGATATTCGAAAACAAAGTCGAAAGAAAAATACTTCCGCTGTATCAACTATGGCGGCCATGGCAACAACTGAAGAGAATTTCAGTCCGAAAACGATCAACAACTTTACACGGCCGCACCACCCCCTCACCACCCCTCGCCGGTCAGATTTGAGCAACGCTCGCGTACCGAGCTAAAGACCCAGATGAAAAACGGTTGGGTCATTTTGTCGGAGCTCGTGGTGTGAGCACCCAAGAACCAGAAAAAAAAATGTAGGGGGGAAAGAGTGAGAGGTGGGTGTGTTCGGAGGAGTACTGGTGGACGTGAAAGTAATGCTCTCTCTCTCGTACACTGTTGCATACGCGAACGGGTGTTGGAGACTTGCTCTTGCTGGAGAGAAATTTATGGCGTCTCTGCTTGTAATCAGTTGGCAGGTTAGCACCCAATCCCGTGTCAATTTATATCGTCTTACTTATCGGAGGAGGTGGACGTGGGGTGGTTGTGTTTTCGCAGTAAGGAAAAACGGCAACTACAGGAATAATTCATACGGGGGTGGGCAACCGGTTCTCGGTAAGAGTGCCAGGAGCGGACCAAAAATACATAGCCATCGTTATCAATATCAAAAATGTATTATAATACTCAAAAGATGCCATCAGTGAGGCACCGTCTGGTGGTGCGACAGTCCCGTTTTCGATTCCCCGGAGACGGTTTTCGTTATTCTGACCCCTGTCTGGGCGTCATGGCGCGGCCCAGTTTGTGTTAAAGGTTGCCCGGCCAATAGTTGGTGAGTTCAGGGATATAAATGTTGTTGCGCGATCGCTAGAGGGCGAGACTGCAGTAATTTGAATGCTCATCCATCTAGCTCTTCCTAAGCACGTAATAGATTGTTTTCGAAAAATAATTCCCCGATTCATATATCCTTCGCCGTTGATATAAACGTCTGACGAATTTCTTCTCTAAAACAGATTTATATTTTTCCCGTCGTCTTTCCCGAATTTATGTCCCAACCTCCGCCACCGTAAACTGCGTCATAAATAGACAAAGTTTTTCTGGTCAAACGAGTACAGCATAAGTTAATCGGCGTTGACATCATCGAGAGAAAAAAATTGTTTTTATTTGCGAACATGTCAATTATGTCAACAAGATCTGTTCCGCTAATTTCTTTTTTTCTCGGTTTTCCGCTTGCCGAAATTAAATCTCTAGCGCATGCTTGCTATTCAAACAAATTTGTTAATCCTCTTAAAATTCTTGCTTGCTATCGTTGATCATTTTTACTCGAAATCCAGACGGCGCAAGTAAGATAAATAAGGTATAAAAAGTTGTGATCTCATCTTTCGCCCTATAACAAGACTTCCCTTCATTCAATCTTAGCTCCGGGCATAGTGGGATGAAAATGGCGTGGGAAGACATTTTTTCAACTTACCGGTTGTGTTGTTCGCTTCCGTCAAAACAATTTTTTTCTGATTCTCCTAGACGCGTCAAAAAGAACGTTAATTGTGTGCTGAAGATCTATTGGGCCATTATTAATTTTGTTTTCAGAGAGAAATTGGCCCCGGGGTTTATTCTCCCTCCCCCCACCAACGCGTTCATACATGTACAGTACATACACACTGCAATACGTAAGCGGATGTGCTATGTCAAAGCGAGGTACAAAGCACATGCCCTGACATCAACTATACATAGTGCGTGGGCACTCCAGTTGAGAAACAAATACAAAAGACCCGAGTCTGAAACAATAAGATCTGTTCGCGAATAGTATAAATGTAATGGGACATATATTCAGACGAATACCAAATTGCATTCCCCATGTCAGCAAGCATTTTATCCACCTGTGCGCATTACAATTATTGATTAGTGGTGGTGGCATTTCAGAGAAACAGTTGGTTTGTTGCAGTTACAGTAGGTCGATATTATATCAATTCTTTAAATATCCATTATGAAACTATCCCAAAGCTATAGCGACGAATGAGAGATTGCGGGTGAATAAGCGCATCTGGCGGCAACAATCGCAACTGCAGTCACCTGCCAACAGGCAATGAGGTGAGCGCCACTGAGAAATTATCTGGTGAAGCAAAAATTAAAAATCAACAACCTGGTAAAGTGTACTTTCAAGGAACGATTTATAATTTTGCGGATCTAGGTAGTGCTCCCGAGCTCTTGAACTACAAATTATCCAGGGTATATAGACAAGTTATTGTCTATATTACTTAGTGTACTTGTCTTGTTATCGTGACCTAGGTTAATCATCTATTCTATTATCCTATTAAATTCAAGTAGCTTGTATAAAATGTGTTATAACTTCTTGAAATAACGTACAATATTGTTCATGTATTTGGAAAACACTATTGAAACGTCTATCAAGCGTTATAATAAGGATGTCAGTCCTGTAGGCAATAATACCAGATACAAACAATACTGGATGGTGGGGACTCGCGAAACATTCAGTAATTCGAACGAAAATTTGTAGTTTAATTAGAATTTTCGTCTGGGTGAAAATAAATTACAAGGATTATGAATCTGCCCTTAAGTTCTTAAATTCTGAGTTTGAATCCCAATCCCGGTTTAAATCAATGAAAACAAAAACGCTCGGCTGCAGCTGCAGAAATGCAGGATGGCTCACTATGCTCATTAACCCGATTAGGACGGCAAGTTGAAGAACTAAATGACAACGTTAATTTATTTTTAATTAATGCGACACCCCCAACGCCCATTAATAAACAAATATCAGAGCGCATTAAATTTAATTAGCCGAGTCTAGTCACGAAATAACACACCCACACATGTGTGTGTGTGTGTGTATACACAAGACTGAGACTGAGCGTGCGCGCATGCGCCGAGCGCTCATACCAATCACACCGAGCAGGACCCGACCCACGCAACAGTATTAAAAAATGAACATCGGTTAATTATCTTCGACGTTCCCTCTCGTCAATTATGGATTCATTTTTGTGTTCACGGGTTGTTTTCTAATTAAAATTTATCTCGCCAATCTATTACGGTACATGTGCCGTGGCGCTAAAAAAAAAATTATAAGCCAAATAAATGAATTCGCGTAATTCGCGCGATAATTTCTGCATCCGCGAGATGCCGGTGTAGTATTTCTGCGAATGAAAGGCAATCAAGCTGAAAGCTGTCTCTCTTCCCCTCCCCTAATTTACATCTTGATCTGGCGGACATCATCTACCCAACGCACCCATAAAACCAGAAACCCCTTGCAGGGTTAGTTAAGTTAAAGCCAAGTTTGACTCTGCGAACCGTTGTTTTTAAAGGGCATTAATTCGGCGTGTTCAGATAGAAAGACATTCTTAGAATTGGCGATAATCGTTTGTGTCATTACCGGTTTAAACTAGATTATGACTGGACTAGACATATGCAACAGGCAAATGATTCTTCTTCTTGGTGGTTTATTTTTAATTTATAATCGTTCAAGCGATTATGTTCAATACTTGAAAGAAATTAAGGAGAATTCGGTCATACATCGGGGGCATCATAAGATTACAAGATTGTTCAAGGGTGTGCCAGAATTTTACGATTTTGGATGAGTCGAGTATGAAGTGTAGGAGATCGTCCATGATGCAACGCGAGAAACATCAGATCCTCGCACACAGGAGCGATCGATAGTGGCCTGCGCTATTGGGCGGACGTTCAAATTCCGGCAGCGACTACCGTGAAGCACGACGCATTGTCAAAATACAGATAACACGAAAATCCGACACTCTAAATGTCAGACAAGTCGCCATAAACACCCGTCACAATAAATAAAAGTCAATACCACTCGTATAAGTTGTCCAATATAAATAAATTCTGTCAGACGAAGTGTGATAGTTTAGTTCTCGCCATTTCATTTTTCTTTTGTTCCAATCAACTGTAGTCAACCGCACTACAGGAGTTCTGTACCCCTCATGGTTCTTAAGACACTATGCGAGCGGTAGGCCCAGTACCCCGCCGATGGTCACCAGATAGTTCTGTGATTCGGACAGCGTATAGGTGTTTGTGCTAACCATTTTGCATGTGCCCTCTGACTATACGCCGTACTCGAGGGTTTGTCGGAGTCACGGTCCTCATCGCCCAGAGCTACTGGACACAACTGTGTGTGTGTGTGTGTGTTTGTGGGGAAGGGGGGAAGGCCGCGTGAACGTCTATCGCCGGGGTTCGCCGGCCACTATTTTTTTATTAGCTACGGTGCGCGCATTTTAACGCCAATTTTACAGTCATATTCGGTACGGTGTTGACGGCCGCTCGATCTAGCCTTATGGGCATTCTAAAAATATCATATCCACCGCACATGCACAAACATGTACCCGGGTGCGATAACGGCGCCATCTCGTAGACCAGACCGAAGTACGTGAGTCCGGCGAGTTGGTCCCGAGCGCGAGCGTGCGACGGGACTAGTTCTATTTAGTACTGTAACCAATGGATCACACTAGGGCTGGCAATATCGTGGTTTTACGGTGAAAAATATCGTTGCGTGGTGTAATAGCTGTCAAAACATACAATGAATAAAAAATATTAAATATATATATGGTAATCGTTCATCATGTTGGAGGGAACTACGTGTACAACCGTTGAAAGTTGGTCGATGCTCGTGTGCAAGAACGAATGAATTTGTATTACAAATTAAATTTGCGTTTTTGCAGCACAACAACATCGGACGTTGTACATTAAGAATACATCGAACAAATCGAAACAAATCAAACTTGTCGGGTCTAGCACACATTTTGAATAATTAATTCATAGTCCGGAACATGATCAAAATGTGATGCACACCGATTGTTCAGACATAGCAATAGCTCGCAATTCTATTCTGACGAACTTCACTGGTCAATGCTTAAGATAAATTAGAAGGAAATTGCAGCAGAGCTTACAGTGGATTTAACAAATCCGCAAATTGCCGCCACGGCGTGGCGCTGTCCATCATTTCGTGCTATGGATTTTTTTGGCCGGCCGCATGTTTAGACGATGTTTGTTGTTGTCGGCGCTGTTATGGACTCGGGTCCGAACTTTAATCAGCCGATTTGGATTCCGCCAGCGGGTATTCATTGGACGACCGGTCGGCCCTGTCGGATTTTGGCACACGGGGCGACGCGCACAACCACCTCCCCCTCGCTTCCACCCATAAACAGGTCCCCCCTCTCTCCCATAAAAACGCCATTCGAGCGGCCGGCCAAATGGAGACGCCGACACACGACATCGCATGGTAGGGGGGGGGGTGTATACATGTACAGTACATAGAGTATGATGTACGGTCGTCCGCTGCCGAGAGAATTGTTTAGCGGAGAGCAATTGTTCTTGGACACGCCCTCGTCTCCCCTCTCCGCCCTCGAGAAGGCGGTTTCGGGTTTCACCCTGCGCTAGTAACTTAGATTAAAAACCAGTTAAACTCGCGTACGTGCGCCGGTGTACGAGTTTCACTCGCGCGTTCATGGACTTGAGCGCTGTGGTGCCATGTTGCCATGTTGGAACGCCAACATCAAGCTTATACGCGATCGTATTTTAGAAGTTTGGGCGAACGAGAACGTCCAATGCATCAACAGTTCTCAGTTTCGCCAGCCGAATAAAAATAGATATTTTACAAAGTTTAAAAACAGTACATTGAAATTTTTGACTGACATTATTAGTTCACCACTTCGTCATCCAGATTGACTTATCAGCATTATTTTTAAATCACCTTGAGGAGTACATAAATTTTAACAAAGAAGTGTATGGCTCAAAATAAGTCATGCCAAATATGTTCTGATTATATTCGGATTATCGAACCTAAGGAGGGCGATTTTATTTTTCCATTTCGCATTGCGAGTTGCATTTCTGGTCCTTACCTAAATACCAGTTGCTGATCCTTGATACCGAAAGTGACTTTATTTGATGGCGATACTCGAAATCGATTGTATTGATAAACCTTCGAGGATCCAACATTAACTGGTTCCTTTCATTTGCACTAACAAAATCAGATAGAGATTCAATTTTAATCGATATGTTACTGTTCGTATACGTTGAATAACTCAGTGTGAAACGTAGATGTTGTCGTGAGAAGAGAATACCGCAAAACCTGGGGCAAAATGATGTCGAGAAGTGGAGGTCGTGTAGAGATAGATCGGGGTTTCCTCAGGAAAAGCTAGACCGCAATCGTCAACAATCGTCAACAGTGATGCCGACGTTGGACGCGCATTCTGATTGTTAGTGACGCTGCATCGATTGTGTGTGTGTGTATGTGGGCGGAGGGGGGGTTGATGGGTGGTGATGGTCGGGAGGAAGAGTAGGTGAACGTAAGAAAACAAGCGCACAGATCGCGTCATGTTATTGGTTGAGCACTGCAGCTGCAACATCAACAACGCCTGTCGCCAAGCGCGTTGCCAAGGGTAACAAACCGAGGAGAAACAACACCGATTGTAGTAGTACACCGCCGATATATCCTTTTGAGACCTCAGTTAACATCTTAGGCACATTTCTTGAAGTTTTGGGACAGATTTTACACAAATAATAGACCTCGAAAAGCACTTATGTCCTATCACGTTACCCTTCTGTGTTCAAAAGGTAAAAGTAAAAGATTTGCAATTGGTCTAGGAAAATAACGCTTCAGTAATTTGTGCGAGCATTATTGGACACACAACACTATAAAAATCATGTGTTCAACCGAGTGAACGCCAAAATGCTGCCCCGGGAGGAAGGCTCTAGCTGGTCGTAGCGCATCAAAACCACACGAGCTTCGAAGCAATGCGGTAAAGCGCGCAATTGGGGTGCAGCAGTAAAAGTCAATGCGATTCTCGGTTTCGATGAACTTCTCTGAAACAGCCAGGTCTCTTGACGATATACAGTAAATATATATGTATATATTGCTAATTTTTCTCCCTTTTTGATATAGAGTATAGTTTTCAACTCAGCGGGCGTAGCAACCCTCTGTAAACAACCCACTGTAATGACCCTCTGTAAACAAAGCCGAAAACATTAATTCGTATCCGTTAGAGTAGAATACGTGTAAAATGTCAAACTCAAAAGAAAACCCTTTCACGTAGGCTTCGTATTTTATTGCAATACAGAGTGTAATCCCAATTCATCCATCGTTTATTAAGTACTCAAAAATATTTGAATGCCTAAATTGTAATTAAGCAATTATTTAATTAGAAGATTTAAATCGGTCAAAAGAACAGCGTATCTTTGGAAAATTAAAAATTATTATAATAATTTGGATTGTAAATCTTTCGATTGAAGTCTGCAAGGGAAAGCAGCCAACCGAGACCACCAAAAAAAAAAAGGTTTATGGAGCAGCACTGCTGGTAGGTACCGTGTTAATGCTTTCCTATCGTCAGTCATACAACATGGATGAACGTACTTAGCACTCTGGATACTAGACTGAAATATATTCGGGAGAGAAGATGCTTCTCCCGAGGGTGAAATGGGAGTGGCTGGGGGATTGAGTAACAAGATGTGTTGACTATGTATACGAAAAAGACCCTATAGAGATATCTGGCCGAGGAATGGAAGAGATCTAGATAGTTTCGGCCATGTCGAGACGGAAAAACCGCGAATGGGGAAGAGCAGCCGGTGAGATGGGGAAATGCGGGCGGTGGTGGCGGTGGGGAGGTGGTCACACTGCGCACCACGCGGAAGTGGTGGAGCGGATGACGATGGACTCTGTCGGGTCCGACAATGCACACAATGGGCACAAAAGACAAACACGGGGACAAACGAGACAACGAGAATGCGCGGCGACGTCTCGGTTAAAAAGGCAAGAGCGGTCCTCGCCAGAGGGGGATAAAGAGGTCTTCGTGACAGTAATAGGTTAAGTTAAGATTGTGAAAGAGACTGACACAAGTTGGTCTCTGGAACTGATGGAGAGAGAGACAGAGAGATGGAGAGAATGAATGGCAGACGGTTGAAATGAGATATACTTAGTCCGTAAAACAATGACGAACAGTTTCGAGGAACAAGTGGAGAAACACTGCAGATATTGTCGAAGTTTCATGTTCAGTTAGAAGCCACGAAACAAATTTTAAATCAAGAAGTTCGTGTAGTTCTTAATTAGAATAAGCAAAGATTAATTGATTAAAAATAGTTTCAAACAAATATATCTATCAAAATATTTGCTACCTGCGTATCAAACATATTAATTGTTCACCAACAGAAAATTCGGTACAGAAAAGCTCTTATAATTAGAAAATTATTTATGTGTAGGACTGCTTAGTAAATAAAAAAGTGTGTAGAATTATGTTTACGTAGCATAAAATAGCGATGTCTAAAATCCATCTGTGTTTTTGACGTTTCGCATCTCAAAGTTTCTGAACTCCTAAAAAGGTGTCGTCGCCTGTTTGACCTTTAGACGCCAACTGATCTCAGGGCAGATCACATTTCACGTTATTTAAAAAAAGGAACCGTAGATTATTTCAATTAATGAATACAATCGATAGTCAAATGTAAAAATAATGTGTGAGGAATTTCGTAACTCTTATTCGAAATTCCTGAAGAGGAATGATTCGTGAAAAATATTGATTTGAGCATCAAAGACGTGGCCATGAGCCTGGTCGTTGGCTCGGTCGATCGAATGAATTGTTCTCAATAGCGGGTCACGCAGTCGGACAAGACGAATGAGAACTGGCTTCCTCCCACCGCCCTCGCCCCTCCTTTCGCACAACGCATTTGCATAGGCACGGAGTAGCGTAACCATGGCGACCGCACGCGCGCCATCTTTTTCCTCCGAGGGTGCGTTCGCTAACCGCGTGCTCTCTTCGCACATCCCCCGGCTTTAACTCCGCCACCGCCCACTCTTTTTGGCTGACGAATTCCATCAAGAGAGAGCGAGAGCGGCGAGAGAGATGGGGTGGAGGTGGCTGGGAGGTTGGCGAAGATGCACTTCAGGCAATTATGAAAAATTATGAAAAATATTAGGGGTAGTGACGCCAAGGGGTTCGTAATATGAATAAGATTTTTTGGAAATAAAAGATG
>JAQGBY010001573.1:0-28342 GCA_034698785.1 Mycogona germanica | reverse complement strand
TTAGGCACTGTGCGAGGGGGAACGACCAGTACCCCGGGATCGAAATTTTCGAGAGCCCGCTCCGGGAATCGAACCCGAGACCGCCGAAACCACGTCAGTAAATTTAAAAGTACATGAATTTTTTTGTATTAATTTAATGGTCTGATTAATTCTGCTCAAAACTTAATACTGAATACACAATTTACAAGTTTAATGCGCATGGCGATACTTGTAAGAATTTTGATTGACTACGATAATCAGCAACGCTCTGTAATAGCTCATTCGTCTTAACGTATCAATGCCCGAACCTCTATGATGGGCATGGTGGCTTCCACTTCCACTTCCGGGCATCCCATCTCCATGCTGTCCAGTATTTCCGTCTTGAGCGCGATAAGAATGCGACCTCTGTAGGACACACCCTCGCCCAGGCCTTCGTTTAGGTTGGTGTGCTCGTCGAAGATGGAGAAATCGCGGGTGGAGCCATACAGGTGGACAAAGGCAGGACCAAATGTGGGGAGAAAACCTGCGATAGAGATAGGGGTTAATTCCAGCTTTTTATCTAATTACTCCTTTGTTGAGATTCGATTAATAAAACTCTGTATAACACTGCCTTTTCAAGAAAAAAATGCGACGATACAATTGTTTTGCTAACAGATCAGGCATTCAGGTCAATGAAATTTGGATGGAGCCTCTGCAACAGGGCACACGAAAGATGGCACGCCGTTGCACCCCCCGAATATTCACATGCCACTCGTGTTACAGAGACCAAATAAATATTCACGGACCTTTCTCTCCTTCGTTGGATATTCGAGCCAGCTCGATAAAGTGTGTGCCTATAACTGTGTCGTTGACAGAATCGTTGTCTCGAAGTTGTATCTTGATGCGTTGACAGAGAGGCGGAAACATTTCGGTGAAAACGATCTGTTCGTTCCACACTGGCTGATAGCAATTCTTTTTTACCGACGTTTTGCCCTATAAAAGAAAATACATACAACCATAATTTGAACACGATACGCTTGCACTCGAGTGAAGGGAGGAGAAGATGGTTTCTATTTTTGGTGGCGTGGTTTTTGCCAGAACAAAAGGTGACAGTATATACATGTAGAACTTCCATTCGCCAGGTTAACGACAAAGAATTTTTAACGGTTAGAATTCCATACGGTGGTTTACCGTAAAACCGGCAAAAGAAACTTGAACGTAGGGATCGACTAGATCTTGCGCTTCTCCGGTGAAGGCCTTCTTGACGTTGGCCACGATTCCGGCGTTCATTCTCGGAAGTCCGTCTGCTCGATAAATCCGGATTATAAAACGAGCGCGTTGTCTCTCCGCTGGAAAGCCATCAGGAATCAACAGATTTCTAAAAAAAACGAAGGAATAATTTTAATTCACAATTGGACTATTCGTGGGAGTTTTGCTATGAACTGAAATGTTAGTCAAAATAAATATTCGTACACTGTACATGTAATTTCACAATAATGTAAACTCGTCCTCGACGACTTTTCTTTGTTACGTTACTTTCCTAAATATTGAAATTAAAATAAATTTTTAAATTTAGTTAAAAATATGATAAATCCAAATTTCTAGATTTAGCCTGATTAATGTCCTACGTTTGACATTTTTAATTAGACAACATGCCGTTATCAGAATTCCGTTTAATGTGAAATCAAATTGTGCATTATTGAATCGGTAGTCAAATGCTAAAAAATTATCTCCTGAAGGAGATAATTTTTCAAGACTTAATCAAATGTTATTCCAATCTTGAAATTCCTTAGAAATCTTTTATCATTGGCGTCAATCTGATATTTGTTGCTACGGCAATGCATGAAATGAATCAAAGAGTCCATGAGGACCATAATTAACCCGAACAGTGTCTCTTCAGTATTTCGTCTAAACAATTTCAGTAAAATTAATCGTCTAAACAATTTCAGTAAAATTAATCGTTACTGGCTAATCTGAATCTGAATGAATTTAATGAATGGAACAAATTGCCGAACTCGCCAGAATCTGTCAGCAGTTATTTTACTCTTTGTTTGCATCTAACTAAATGCACCGACTTGAACAACCTCTTAAGATCCAAAATCCGGACACGGACTACATTGTGAAACATCACGTTACAACCGTCTTGAATGTTTCTTGGATAGCCGTAGGTGATGTAAATAACTTTCGAAATTTGAAAAGAAAGTATTTTTCCATTTTAGTGTATTTATTGAATCGTCACATACAAAATGCTAGGATCTGCCAATATATAGGAATAATTTTGGTTCCCAATAGGATGTAATGCCCCTGAAATCTCGCTAACAGGCTCAGAATCTCTCGCTAGTGTTTTTTTGTACATGGGTACATGGAACAGGAGTGCGCCTGGAGGCTGCAAATCCAAGTCGTGCCATGTGATTGATCGGCTTTTACAGTTTGGCGCCAAAGCAATGGCAGCATTACGACTCCCAACGGCCTGAATCCAGTGGGTCCTTACATGCGGGCGCTTCACTATGCATAAGCCTTTTCGATGGTTGTCCAAAGTCTCTAACCTTTCGTTTGAGAAAGAGAGAGACAGAAAAAATCCGACCATCGACTGAGGAATCGATTTTCAGCGACGAAAATATAAGTTTAACTTAACGCGTTTCGTGACAGTGACTTATCGTATACAGAGTATTTTACCCAGCGATGCGTAACCGTACTGAGACAATAATCTTAAAAAACCAAAACTACATGTACTACTTTTCGGAAACATCTTGGAAACATGAACTACCTTTTGTTTGGCGCCGTTCAAAATAAATACAATGCAAATTAGTGTCTAAGCACCAACATGAGTACATAAAATTCTGTAGTGCAGTGACTAAATTGAAGGGAACAAAAAAAAAACACAGACTGTGGCTCGGTGGTCCCGGGTTCGATTCCCGGCGGGGGCTCGCGATTTTTCGATCCCGGGGTACTGGTTAAAATATATGCCCCCTCGCATAGTGCCTAAGCACTAAGAGGGGTACAGAAAAAGCTGTAGTTTTTTCTGTACTACTAGTCTAAAAAACTACAGTCTAAAAAACACTAAAATAAAGAGCTTATGCGCTCCTTTAAATTCAGATTTCTGCATATGTTTAATGACGTCAACTGGCAATTAAAATGACCAAATTCTAATCGTAATTGAGATTTTTCCTGTTTGTAACATAACTAGGTGAAATGTTCCAGCTTCGTACGGGATAATAAATCGGGGAAATATTTCGATTAGACTAGAATTCGAATAGACAATTTTTTAAACAAATATTACGCACCACTACGTGGAAACATGGGTTTAAGTTGTTTTATAATATAAGATTTAAAAGACAGAAACACATTTTATTCTGCAAAAATACAGATTGAAATTATTATTTTTGAAATTGTTTAGACCTACTTTTTCGGTAAAGGCGCCACATAATACAATGCAATAAATATTGAAACATGTTATGTATCTACATATATTCTAATGCAACTTTTATTTTATTTCTACTGCATTTTTTAGATGCTGTTCTAAAAGGTTAGAACTACCTAGAATAGTTTCAGAGTTTTATTTGCTCATGTACTAGTATAAGTGAAAGCTCTATTTCAGTTATTCGGCGAGCAAATAAGTGAAAGTAGTTACTGTTGTAACAGCCACTGTGGACGATCGTAACAACCATTCTTTGACTGTCTGGTAGAAAAAAGTTCCCTCTCCGTCTGGAGCGCTGTTAGACATTCAGCGATTGGCTAAACTGTTCTCTGGTAAAGTGATTGCAAGAAAAAGAGCTTACAGTGAAGAAGGTTAAATCGATATCTTGCCCGTGTGTTGATGGTGTGAAATTGTTTTTCGCTTTATTTTCTTGCACACAGCTCTACCAGAAAACGAAAATGTTCCATTGCTTTTAAGTGATCTGAAGACGAACCGGACTTCAACAGTGAGACTATATTCTTTTTAATTTATTGTGCTTCAACTCAAACAAACTTATAATTCAATTAAAATTTGTTATTTAAAATCATTGTTATCATTGTGCATTCATAACAATATATTGCGAGGAGGAATCGTATTCCACGCTATATAATTATAACGTTATAACTTTGTCCGTTGAATCCAGAGAAGATCCAGAGAAGTCGCGGACCACTGTGTGAGCGCCGCCAACCTATACATTAGAAAGTCTATTGGCGTTGGTCATAAGTTGACCGTCACCGAAAGTATCATCTCTAATATCACGATCGTATATCAGAGTTAACTTTATATCGGTTAGACGCTCGTTTAGCGCCACATCCTCCAAAGACCTTCGAGGGTTTTCTCCTTCTATGGCAATCGGCTCGAGCAGTTCAGATGAAAACTGATAAAAATCGGGGGAAAACCGACATGTGATGGGAAAGACGAGAAAAATTAAATTCGGTTTAAACGTTAACGTGAATCGGAAGAGTTAAACTGTAATTTTTATTAATGTCGGGCTATGGGGAAGTAACGTTCACTAAACATATCGTATAGACAACGACAGATTTCTTATCGTACGTGATTAAAAATTGAAAAGAAATATCTAGAATTTTTTTTTTGGATTAGACTGTGGTCTCTGGAGGGTAGTTTGGTCGATTATGAATATACGATATCGTGCCTGGAGGTCATCTTGGATGTCGGGCATAAATTCCACACGCGATCTTTTCAAAGTTATTGCCGTATGAAACGATGCGCGCACGACCCGCCCTCTCCTCTCGAAGTGATAACCCTTTCGAAGAAAGACCTAACTTTGTCGCTAACTTTGTGGAGAAAAAAATTCTCCGATGGTCGATTGCGACAATATTGCCGTCGGTCAACCATTTACAAGTGACCACACTCAACATGCTAACATGTAATACATTTTTACTTCACTTGAACATCACGAACACAGTTTAACAATTCCGGGTACTTATTAAAAAACATTTTTCGGTGACTGGATAAGCCATTTTAAATGTTATTCGCCGACACATGTGATAACCTTAGCAATTACACTAAACAAAATATTTTGTTGAATTATGCTTGAAAATTATAGATTATTTATGTTTTCCACTTCTTTTAAAAGTTGAATTTTGTCCATATGCAAAGTGGTGAGCTTACACTAACCTCACTCAGCCAACAACCATTGATGAAAATATTAAAAAAATTCGCCAAGACGAACGCAATCGGCGACAGACGCTATCGAATTTGCGGCCATGTTGTCACATAAATTCTTGCGAGAACAATTTTTTTTCCGGATTCCTCTCGGACGCGTTCGTGTTCGCAGGTCGTCAGACAGTGACACCTATTAAACGTCGAGCGAAATTGAAGATTGGCGCCCATTCCCATTGCGTCAGAACACCTATCGTCCACAATCGATTTTTAATGACCACGTTATGAGTCGTGCATCCGAATATAGGGGATTGGCCCCTAATCATCGGGGACGAATGATGGGATAAACGAATAAGTGTAAATTGTGGTGGGCTCGCACGCGATTGGCAGGTGCAATAAAAGCTCGGGCATGTATTGGGAGATTGTGTCAATCCTGACCCGTCGAGTCGAACAAACGTTTCTCTAGGTCTTCAAATGATTGGATCTGGAAATGTCTTGTAGCGATCGAATATCTCGTCTAAGCTTTCAGGCAAGCTTTTTACGCAATTTTGCGACGAAAAGTAAAATAAAATTCAACGAAATATAGATTTTGAGTCGTCAACAAAATAGCCAGTTTAATTTCTAAATTTAGCCTTTATTGACTGCGCGGCCACCCACTTTAATAGTCACTAAAATATGGTGACCTTTGTCGTCTTTATTGACCCATTTAACGTTTAGAAAATATTGCTGTACGGATACTGACTTTCACTGTAATTAAGATTGACAGGTGGTAAAAATATATTTTTAAGGAAAGTCTAATTGAGTGTCGATTGTAAATCCATTCTAGATAATGGAACGCCAACGATAGTTTCATTTTCATTTATATCCATTTACAATCACAATTGAATCTAAAATCGGTAATGCTAAATTTATTGGGAATTCTTGGGAAAATTCCAAGATTGTCTTACGCTAACCATGTACCGTCAACTTAAATCTATACTTCGACGGAAACCGAGATTCGCTTGTGGCTATGCATTATATATAACATGGTTATGATGTTAAATCAACGGTGAACCTCCTTAACAAACATTTAGATCTAACAAATCCTCCTTAGACCTGTGATCCGCATGAACACTTTTATAGATCGTTTTTCTACGTGGGAGGAACCAAATGTAATGACGCCTATGTTTTATTTTGAGGATGGAGCGCTTCAGAAAAAATAAAAAATAAACATTCCCATAACCGACACACAGCGAAACTGACGCTTAGAAAAACTGTCGTTTATCGAAAGAGGCGCGCAATAGTGACGCGTACCATCCATGACGCTTATCGATTTTGTCATATATTGACACTGACATATATTTGGTACACACGTTCATCAAAACAACGAGATCGAAAAATAAACCGAGAGCTCGTATCGAGAATTGAAACCTCGACTGTCTGTTTTTCAATTTGCATTTTTCTAAAATTTATTTTGCGGCATTTTCCCAAAGTTATAATTTAAAACTTATTTTGAATTTATTGATCGTCATTTCATTCGAGAATGATCAGTAACCGCGTCTAAAGTCTTCTGGCATTTTTACATTCTTTGTGGCTTTGTCAATTTGCAACAAGAAGAAAATGCCAAAGTGCTTCGTGGCTTTTGGTTTGGCATTTCGCTTGTGGCATTAGTGAACTCTGATACTGATGGTCGGTCTTCGGGCCCGTTTGATCATCGTCCGAGACGGGATAAGGCATTTGGTTAAAGTGCTCCTTTTTTCTTACATCACTAGCAAATCTCTTGTGGCGTACGTCTGACCGCCAATGCCAAAGAGGGATGTGTAATGTCAAGTTGAGTAAGATCAAAATATTGAATATCAGGTTTCCTTAAAAAGAAACGCAGTCTTGCGACATTTTTTGTTTATGCTGGGAAAATGCCATACGATTTTGTAAAATAGTAAAAGGTGCAACCATTTGTTCAATATTAAAAAAATGTAATATGCACCAGTTGAAATGATCAACATAAAGGTTTTCATTATATTGCGGAGCAGAAATGCTATTTTTTAATGAAACATGGCTGACAACCATTTACACTAATAAAAAAACTAAATAATTTAAAACTAATATTTAATTTCTAATAATTTGGGAAACTAATTTTGCGATAATATATGCTGAATAAGGAATCAATAAACTGATTTTTCAATAAAATATCCTCAACATTCAGCATTAAGGTAACACCGCAGACTAGATAAGCATTGCTAGATATGGAAATTAAGGGACAGACTGTACCTTGCCTTTGAGGTAAGACACCATAAGACGCGTGATCTCAGTAGAAACCCCACTGACAAGAAATGTGGGTTGACCCGCGACAGGGCTATCCCGTTTTTCTTCTGTTCAACAACGCTCGCGATTTTCAATCACAGACCAAGAATTTTTCCTGGCATTTTAGGGTCAAATTCAGTGAAAAATCCTCGCATGGAAAGTACGAGTGACGCTAGTTTTAATATGTCACATTAAATCAGAAGTTCACTTACTCTTCTATGTCGTCTTCATCCTTTTCGCTTTTCTGCGGTATCTAATAAATAAATAATAAAAAATATCGGAGAAGTCGATTTATTCTAAAATTCCATATCTATTTTTTAGTATTCATTTTTGCTCAAAGTAAGTCAGTCTCGACTAACATTGATAGAAGGATTTTTCAAATCGTTGTTTCATATTCGTATTTGGTCGAAATTTAATAGAAAATATGTAGGATGGGCTTCTTGGAAAAATTGCTACAAGAGTAAATTTGAAAATCACTAGTTAGATTTCTTACTTTAACAGTGTCTCCTTTTCCGATGACTGAGATATCACATTTGAGATAACCTTTCGGCACGCCGACAGGATCCTCTGGGTCAGTCAATAAGGCCCACTTGTGGTAAAATTGTCTATCTGTAAGTGGAAATCAGATTAGATTAAGAAACACTTATTGCGGCATTACGAGTAGACTTTTCAGTTGATAATCATCGAAATCCGGGACAAAATCAATTGCTTTAGCGGCAGTAAAAGTTCTATTAACTTCGGGCTTCGCGACAGTTCCGGTCCTCAGTGACGTAAGTCGGTTAAAAGAAGTAAATGTACATCACGGCGTTTTCACGTCGCATAAAACAGCATGAATTGTTTATCACTTCGGTCCGCCTCTCGCTTTATTATTAATAAGACCAAACGGATGAGCATTTCTTTTGCGTGGATGGTGGCTCTGCTTAAGCGAAAATGGAATCGTTATGTCGGTGGATAGCTACGGACATCCTGGGACATCCAATACACGATTGCTAATGTTCTTCTCGCCTGTAACGGCTATTTATCGTAATCCTTTGTAAGTGCCAAATGGAACACAAAAAACATACCGTGAAAAATAAAAATAGAAAGAATAGAAATACATCAATGTTTAATGCCATGAGAATATTTCACTGAAAATACATTGCTAGCATCTTTGTGTAACTATATTGATATAGCAATAGATAGGAAGAAGAACGTCTGGGTTATATCAATAAAAATTGGTTTGTGTCCGGGACAGACCAGTTCCCACGGTTCTCTAGTTTAATTTTTTCATTTTAAATAATTGTTTACTATTATTAAATTAGAAGAGTTTTTCCCCAACTCTTGTTCGTCTTTCTCGTTTCGGTCTGTCCCGGACACAAACCAATTTGTATTGATATATTGATATAAATTGAAATTACAATAATTTTTAAGGGAATTTTTTTAAGTTTGAATGCTGTGTAAATGTAAGTTTGAGTTTGATCGATCAGGACAATAAATAAGTTGTTTTTATAAATTTTTATCAGCTGTTTGTCTCGGCATAGTTCCCTATGTCATGGTTACCATCAATCAAATTAGGAGATCTTTGAGGTTCGCCGCCAAACCGCGTATACACAGTGCAAGTTGACGTTCTTTCGGTTCTGTTAGATCACCTCACTTGTCTGACAGAGATAAATTACAAATTTGCACGTGTGCACGTGGACCGTAGAGTGGAAAACTTGCAAGTTTTCGTCTTGCCGAACGATTCACCGCCGCCCAAAACCGCAACATTTATTATTAATGTCGCCGCATTCTACCGCCCTTGGTCCTCGAAAATGTAGAACAAGCAACGCTCAACGTCTATGTGTAGACCACCCAAAACCCTAAACCACCCAAAATGTCTCCACCAAGAGGTGAAAATGTGCATTAGTGACCCGAACATTAATTTATGCGAAGGTCGAAGGTTGTACTAGCTCTAAATCGGATGACAGAATCCGACGGAATTTCTACAAACTTTGCCCTACATACAGAAAATTATTTTGAACGGCTACAAAACTTATCAGTTGTTAAGGAATTTACTGTTTTTTTGTAGATACTATATTTATTATAATAGGTTAACCGTACCATGTCACGATCCCTGAAACAAATTGTAAATATCTCAAACGATTAACATAAATTTTGTAATACATGAAGAGAAAAATCATTTTTAAAGCATACACTTGTGCAATGGTGCATTTCAATGTATGAATTATGGTTTTCGCTTTTCCCATCGACAATCTTATCAAAGTTTTTTTTTTAAATGTATTTCGGTAGAAGTCACCAACTGGAAAGAACAAATGTTTGATTCCAATTTGTGGACAGTGTAGTGTTTGTTGGAAACGATTGCTCAAGCCTGAGTTTACTTGAATATCCGCTGTCCGAAAGCTTGTTACCCAATAAAGCCTATGGCGATATAAAAAAAAGGGATAGCAGAGTTTCTCTTTTCCCTATACAATATTTCAGCGCGATGTACAGTATGTTGTTATCGATTTTTGAGAGCGCAGGTTTTTCGGCGAAGTTTTGCGTCGGGTCCCCCTCTCTTTATTGCCATTGTTGGCAATAGCTTTTAGCCCATTTATAACCTCCCAATAACGTAAAAACAGATATAACCCAAATCTCTGACGATATAGGTCAGCACACACGATTTCAAAATCAAGAAAGTCTATGAGAACAATGGCATTGATAAAGAACCCATAAATTCAATTGCACTCTGTTCAACATAGATCTGTGAAAGTTGCTGTCAAAATTGGGCACTAAATAATAAATCACGATCCTCTTTATCAAGCAATAGACCAATTACTAAGACCAATTACTAAATAAATTGTAAATTTCTCTTATACACAACTATATCAAATTGGCAATTCAAACACAACAACAGCAAAGTAGTAATTGATAATTCTACTTTTTTTTTACGTAATTCAGTAAAATATAAATTAAATTTATGTTACATTTGTGAATCGTATACCTGGTTTCGCGAAAGTGAAGTTATTAAGTTTATTTAGAACCTATAACAAGATTAAGGATCACTGTACGAGAGTTATCTTGTAAAGTTGCATATTTATTAAATAAACTAGCTGACCCGTCGCGCTTTGCTGCGATCTCAGAAGAAAGGAAAATCCATGGTTACGTTAGCCCTCTTCGTTTAACAGCCTTGCATTTAATTAGCCCTTTTCAGCAACAACAGATAATAGTGATCGGATGATCGTAGGAGCAAAAAATTTGGCAAAAATTTCGGGTATGTAGTGAACAAATTCCCAAAATTTCATAGTGATCGGATGAATGGTTTAGTAATGCATAAACGACAAACAAACAAACAGACATACATACATAAATTCATTGTTATATATATAGATTTCAAACAACTCTCTCAAGTAGGGCATTTATTATTCACAAGCATTACGTGAAAATTAAATTTAGTAACTTCAATTTTGTTGATTATTTTTATGATTTCCATCGTGAGAGATAATTCGGTTTTAAGTTGCCCTAGGATTATATCTATAAGAGATCGAGTTTGTTGCATTTCGACAATCTATACTCGTATCGTTTACTATAATTTCCGATGTTCACACCTAAATTAACATCACATAAAAAGTTAAAAACTGTCTTTTCTGGCGAGCTCACACATATATTGTTTTTACAATGTGTGAGCTCGTTATTTGCATATGACGTGTAATGCTTATTCTGTACATGCCATATTGGTGATGAATAAAAACAAATTTCATTTGTACCGTTGGTAGACAACATATATGAAATGGTTATGATGATCAAACGGGGGGGGGGGGCATTGCACACAACCACGCAAAAGCGTGATATATTGGTCGCGTAAACCGCATCTCATATTTATTGCCTCCGAGATTGGCAACGTGTGTATTTGGCTGTGGCAATTTAGTTAAAGAAGAAACGTCAGCGCCTCCTTCCACCGGACTTACGCTGCATGCGATCGGCGAGAGTTACAGAGAAGCATGGATTTGCGCCGGACTAAATTTAATCAACCGAATGATTTGTGGGATTTCTGTTTACCACGTCGTCCTGAATACATACGACCATAAATAAATACAAGTGTTCACCACCACCCCCCTCACCCACTCAATGTGTGAACACATTCTGGTGGCTACCAGAATTCTCTGGCGAGAACATTAATCTGTTGTGGCGAGTTTTGTGCCATTTCTTTAGTGCGAGCCTTCTCACAGCAAATAGAGAAAACTTGGAAGTCTGGTTTTCCTATGGATTTTCCATATCTACGTGGAACGACATTTTTGTGTCGGTCCTGTTGAAACAATCCGAAGGAAATAAATAACCTGTACGTTTTTTATCAATTTCTCCTAAATTTCTTCTTTTCCAGATCCAAATATTCCAAACATTTCCAGAGATTTTATCACATTATAGAGTATATGTTATTATGACTCAGGAATGTTGAAACAAGATTGAAAAGAATTGTTTGTGGCACAGATATTATTCCAAATAGGCTTTTCCTAACAGAAATCCCCGATAGACACATTTATTCAAGCCAAACAAGAAATACATACAGAGTATTTACGTATTTTTAATTTTACGAAGCATCGTCTCAACATTGTCTGAAGCGCGCAGAAACGCTTATCACACAAGCACCAAAAATGTCTTAAGAACTGAGACAGAAATTCAGCTTTGGTCGTTTTCGAGACTAGATTTCAATTTACTCGTTACATAGTTTACCCTGTATACATTGTAGAACCTCACGGGAAGTACTGTTTACTAGAGTGGTAGAGTTTATTGGACTCTGCATCACACCGTATACGAAAGGAAAACATAAAATATTGACTCTGAAAACGGTGATGAAACTGTATAGTATATAGTAGGGTGCAGCTACACATGAGGAATATTTTCTGTCAGATTTCCTAATGCTCCTCGAACGTACTTATCTACCACTGAATACATGTGAAACGTTTTAGGATTCTCTGTTATTTCCGAATGTGAAAATAAAATGAATGATTAACGAATTCTTACCTGGTTGAAGCCACGCTGTTCCGACGTCCAACTTAAAACAGCCCAACACCTTTCCAGAACGGATTATGTTTCTTGAATATAAAACCTTATTGACATCAAATGAATTAAAAGGAGTCTTCAATTAAAAACCGAAAACTAAATGATACATCCATGTGATATCACAAATTAGAAAATACTTACAGATAAAGTGATTATTTTATCAAATAGCATGGCTGGAGGCATTTGAAAATCGAAAACGAAATACTGAAAATAGAAACATTGTCGTTAGAATGGTAACTGCAAAGAAACGATATGTTTTTGTATAAGTCGAATCAATTGTTGATCCTACTTCATTATAATATGGACAATTTGTCGACTCCTTAACGCTGGTATGTTTCTTCTGGTCGCCAACTTGGATGCAGACGACAGGATCCATGTTTAATCCAGCCAACTGCCGCGCTTCAATAATTGTGATGCACACCTAGGTGGAATAAAACAGAATTTCATGTTCATTTTAATTTCACAGAAATCAGTTAATATAACCTACTCTGTATTAACGATATTTAGTAACAGCTAATTTTTGTTTAGAAAGTATTTCAGTTTGACCAACCTTAACCAACAAATTAATAAGGTGGGTTATAAGTGCAGAGAATTTAATTTAATGTATAGATGAAAGGTTAAGAGCAAGTTTACCTGAAAGTCTTGCGCTTTTAGTTCCGCAGGAATATCAGAAGGTTGCCATTTTAATTTTCTGTCAAAGATGAATAAATCAATAATTTTAATTGACCTTTTAGACCAGTGAATATCATTTCAGCGAGGTATGAGTTTGACGTTCGTACCTTCGACCAAATGAAGGCTTTTTGGCTGGGGTCGGCTCGTCGTCACCCGAATTGGCGTGATGCGACATGTTCTCGTCTATGCTCGGACGCGGAGCCATTGTGACGTCACTGGGATGTCGTTCCAGATTACCAAAAGATCCTTTCCCCCACCGATATAAGCAATTTTTAAGTTTGAGTGTTTCGAAAATTATCCAAAAGTAATTGCGTTTTTATTTCTTGATCGATTTTAATTTTATTACAATATTTCATGTACTTGTGCAAAAAACACGGCAATATAAATGTGAACACTTGGTCTTTATTTACCGTACTCTATGCATTGTTCAGCGTCTTTGAGCGATTGCTTCTCCTCGCTGTCCACAGGAGGGCGCTGTTTACCTAATTTCATTACCGACGCTATTGTTTTTCGTGTTGCACTCCTGCGAACATGAGAACCAACGCTGAATGAGATTTAATTTAAATTTTTCTCCTGAAAATATTGATGCACGAATTTGAATATGTAAATGAAGGAAACTTTATTCTCTTATGTCATCGTTTTAACGTTGCTTCAACCTACGCATGAAACTCTTTCAATTTTTAGTTGAAAGTGGCAAGAGACCTCATGACCACTCCTGAGAGCACTCATCAAAAAGTGACGTTAGTGACACTAAGCATTTAATCTATTGCAATAGTTAATGTAAAATTTAGATATCTCAACAAATTTTGTTTTTCGTATTTTTTAATATTTGTTGCATTCATTGTACTCTCGCTGTAATTATTCCTATTCGATAAGATAATAAATGCATATTTCCCATCCATATGGAGCGTTCTTTGTTCGTACTTTGCGAAGTAATCCTTTAAAAAATTCTATATATGGTCTTACCATTAGAAATAGACACTCTTGGCATTTCCTATCCCAGTCCGACCAATGCTCACTCGGTGCTTCGGGTTTATTAGCATACAGATTGCCTCACTCTCGTGCTTTTCTCTCTTATTTTATTTTTTATGCACAATCATCAAATGATGCGCCCAACGGAACTATACCCGACCCTCTATGATAATTAGTATAATTGCTTGAACGGTTGCTAACTTCTTTACGCTTATCTGAAAAGTCTTAATTATACTTTATTGTGGTCCTTCCCTGCGTTAATGCTGGCATTAATTTGCCCATTTTCGATTCCGAGATTTGAGAAACTGTAAAAACAATTTCAGTTGCATACATAGTACATGTAAACTGTGACACTCTAGAAATACAGTATTTTACTTTTCATGCAACAATAAAGACTAACTTGTTACAGACATTGTTAGGGTACATCGCTCTAAACAGGTGCATTGTTATGTTGGTCTATCGATTAAAATGTCCGGTTTGATTAATGAAAGGAAAATATTTTCATTTATATATTGTAGAAGATCAATTTGACCTGACAATCCAGCAGGCAAAGTCAAATTCGTTTCCTTGCCTCTGTCTCATTCTGTCCTCAGATATCACCATGTTAAGTTGCTCTTCACATATGTAGTTTTAATTGATGCAAAATAAAGTCGGGCTATTTTGCATTCTTTTCCCAGCCTACTTGACTTAGATTAGCTGAGTTTTCTAGTCAGGTTAGGTCTACAATTTTTGCTGTTTTTCCCTTGGACGCCATCTTGGCACACGCAGACCTAACAAAAGTCTAAAAAACCACACGAAGAACCACATGAACACAAAAAGAGGAACTCTTTTTTAGTCAAGGGTCACCGGAAGTATTGGCCAGGGTATGGCGAGGACGACCAAATTCCCCAAAATTCACCTCTTTCTCTCCAGTGAGCGATTGGACAGGATGCTCCCACGTGATCGACGCTGCGCGTGGTCGCGCGAGGAGTCATTCTTGCCGCCGCCAGGTGGCGACGAGTGATTCTCCTTCTCGCTCAGTCGCCGCTCGATGCTGGCGATATTCTGCTCGATGTCCAGGAGCGCTTTCTGGTCGTCGTGGTCGCACGTAAAATCCGTGTCCGTCACCTGCCAGCTGCCGATCGAGCCGTCAGGAGCGCTGTAGATCAACTCGAATGTCACTTGAGCCTGTACGCGGCACGAAAGAAACATGCGATCCGAAACCAAAGTGCTGTAATGACCACACCACAGCTACATGAATGTATCGCCATCTCCAGAGCCGTTTCACTACAAATCATGGCATCCTTAATTTAGTTAATATAAGTAGATAAGAGGCAAAGTCATACTTGAAATATAATAAATAAAATATTCATAATAAATTCATAATGAAATAGGGGTTGTCTCCTGGACACCACCGGACGGAAAAAGACGACCAGAGTCGGCGAGAAACTCTCAAATAAAATAATAGAAAACACTCTATTATTCGATAAGGATAACTAACTGAGAACCATTGCAACTGACGACAAAGGACGACGGCGATTCACACTTACCGATCTTTCCCACATCCTCATCTCCGGAGGAAAATTAAAAAATTAAATTACTTATAATTACCATGGTCTCAGTTAGTTATCTTTATCGAATAAAAGAGTGTTTTCTATTATTTTATTTGAATGTTTCTGGTCGTCTTTTTTCGTCCGGTGCTGTCCCGGAGACAACTCCTATTTTATTATGAATTTATTATGAAACATTTTATTTTATTACTTAATTTAGTTATCTCCGAGTTTCAACATTTTAATGACATGAGTGTGAAACTAACATTGAAAGAATGAAATATAGATTTTCTGCCCTCGAAATCAATGTTATACTCTGTATTACCCAAATTTGTTCAATGACATTAATTGACAGATTCAAAAATCGACTCTTTAAAAAAATCACTGGCTTACCTAGGCATTAAAATAGAACAATTTTCCTAATCCTACGAAGAGACTTGCTTGTACGTTCGCAGACATACAGAGTAGCCAATAAAGAGTTTCAAATAGTTTGCGTTAAGACGTCACGTCTTCAAAGTCCAAAGAGTATGAACGAAAATGTTCGTCGCTTCTCAGAGAATATTTTTCCACCACAACAACATTGTAGCAACCAAATACAGAGTGTTCCAAGCGATTTATAGCGAATAAAATTTTGTCTAGCCTGTGCAAATACACTTCGTCGATTCCGAGTGTTTTCGTTTCACGAATCTAAAAAAGCATTGGCATTGTGAATGGATTTCCCTTGTCCACAATCGGCGGAAAGGGTTTCTGAAGTGCTACTTGCAGTTGTGTGTGACACCGAAATCGGATAAAGGAATTGAAGTCTAGGGGATTTTTCAAAAGGTCTTTTTAACAAGCTGCCGTAATTGGTCTGCTGTAATCGGGTCGGTCCTCCAAATACCAACGAGATCTCGTAAACAATATACCAGTGATGGGCATACTTTCACGCAGCAAATACCTTTACACTTTTAGCCAGTATCAAATCGTGAATTAAACGAAAACAGTTTTGCCTTGCATTGCATAAATGTTTCAAATAACGTAAGTTCATTTAAAGGATTATTAAATTAATTAAATTTGACATAAGGTTGGAAAATACAACGCAGCAGATGCGAATGTATGGGATATCTAAATAAGTGAAAAGCAACAGAGCACCCCGAATGTGAGCTATACTGCATTGCTTCAGTGCACGTACGGTTTTGATGCGCTGTGTGCGTCCAAAGCCAACCTACACGGGGTAGCGACTCACTACTGCGGTCGGCACAAATATGCTGTATGAGGGCGCATCCATATTTTGAAGCATGACACAAACAAATAATACAGTTGCTCTCTTACCTTCATGGGCATATTATTGTTGTCCACTAAAGAATCCGTGATTTGCAGCTGAAGATCTTCGATCAGGTGCTGCAATACCAGGCCATACCTCCCCAACACCCTGAAAAAATGAACATTTGCTCTTCTGTTATATATATATAGTCCATGCACAAATATCATTAGGAATTTAATCGCATAGCCATACGTACATCAATACTTGGAAGCACTGTTACCGAAATTCGGATAATTATTAATTATTAATAGCCTTATAGCGTGCATCCCATTATTACATTTTGCCAACTCGTTCATTACGCTATACATTAAAATGCTATAAATCATGATAGGAAATAAAAATCGCGTATAGGCTTTCTTTAATTTATGCCATTGACGTGGTATTAGCATTTTATTAATAGATATGTTATATTTATACTTAATTAGCTAAGACTCATTATACTAATGATATCCTAATGTTTCAAATTTCTTTTGTTTCGTTTGCGAATGTGAATGTATTGCATTTTGTTATTTTAGTCATCTATTGTGAGCTATATTAAGAGTAGTTACTGTACTTTTTATTTTACATATGCAGATTCGTTCGCTAATTCAGTTGACACACGTACAACTCGTCGAGCATAGTGAAATTGAAAGACAGACACACCCGATGACTTCATTACATCGAACGCCGTTTCATTCTTTATGATCAATAAATGGTTAGAATACTGATTACTTGACAAGCCCATTAAATGGCACGAATGATTTGCGCTCGGATTTCCACTTTCCATTGGAACCAGTTCCCCTTCTTTTGTCTACACACACTTGAGCGAAGGCGTTAGAAAGCGCGTCTTACTCGACGCTGTCGCGGTTCTTCATTTCACGGATAATAAGATTTGAAATCGCGTTTCTGACTTTGTCAACTTCACTTGCGACGATCATTTGTGACGTGGTTGCCATGCGAAAAGCGGTTATTATCAGCATTCGATTCGGGGAATGTGCAAAAACCGCTCATCAGATCCGTTAGAATTTTAAGACCTGTTCCAAATTTGCAAACGCGAATTAGTTTCAAATACATCTTTTAGAAGAGCAGAAGCGAAAATAAACATAAAAAATACACACTTGTTTCAGTACGTTCCAGTTTGAGACACATGATGCCCGTTATATATATCATCGGTTCGAAAATACGCCAATAAAATATTATTTCAGCATTTTTGGAAACGACCTAACAGTGACAACGACAACGTGGCAGTTCTGGCATGATGAATAAGGAAGCGTACCTAGTTCCGGTGTGATATACATGTTCCGTCATTTCATATCACTTAAGAAAGAGGGGGATATTCCATTATGCGTCTTATCCTCTCCACATGGTACTATGAAATTGTCCGAGGACACTAGGCACAAAATCGCCGCAGCCATCTTGAATCGTGTAGCACGAAAACTACAAATTCCGTGTAACGTCTGGGACACACTTTTCGACTATGTAATTGAATTATGATACACACAAAAAACAAAATACTTAATATTTTAATTAATAAAAAATATTCATTCTCATGTTGAATGACTGACTCATATTGAAAACCTTCATTCTCTTGGTGCTACATTTAAATGATGGTTGCTTTTAAGAATCCATCTGAATTCTAAATAATTCAAGATTTTTATAGTGAGAATCAGATCAACTCAATCTGACTAATCACATTCTTAACTTTCAGAACTGCTCTTCTCGCATTGTAAAAACGATCGGTTATACGTTTAAATAAAATAAAATATTCATAATAAATTCACAATAGGGGTTGTCTCCTTATTTATTATGAACATTTTATTTTATTATACTTTAAGTACGATCTTGCCTCTTATATTCTTATATTGGTTATCCGTTTAAATGGTTAAACGTTTTGTTTTACAATTTGTTTCCCTGGGTCTGTCTAAGGGTTCCTCTGATTCACAATTGAAAATCATCGCGAATAACTTTACAAGACGAATGGAAATTGCTCTCATCCGATTTCCAATGACTTCAGAGACTTCAAATCACTTCATTTCACTACGAACCATTATTTCGTCCGCACTTGCATCACTTGTTTTAATATGGAACTGTGTGTGACCTACCCGCAGAAATGGCGACGCGCTAGGTCTACAACTACTCGCGCCTTGTTATTAATTTATTCGGTGCCGCCGCTCGGTAACTTTACTTCTCAGAATTTCCCCAGAGTTTATGTTAATTTGTAGCCAGCAAGCGTGGGTACTTGGCCCCTGGTTTATTGTCGTTTTCATGCTTCCACTAGTCCCACGCGCAGTTTCCACCAAAGTTGGTCGGCAAAAATGCCTTTTATACAAATTGTCGAAAATAGCGGCGCCGAGAATTGTCTTACCACACGCCTGTTGGCAAATGCCGGCGTTCGGACTTAATAAATGCACCTTTTGCTTCGCTAAGGTGCGTACTTATGAAGTATTTTCTAAAGTTTATTTCTCTTTGTGAACGAACCCGCTCATTTTACGAGTATGATGTGGAAAGTCGTCCAATTGAATATAATTGGGGAATTCGAAGTGCAGCTCATACAGGTTGATCCACATTACTTTAGTTGCTAAAATAAGTGAGGTCTTATGCGACCCCAGTGGTGGTAACATGCACAATTTCTAAGATTGCGTTTTTTTTTGGATTACTAGGATCACTATGGATCACTAGGATTACTAGGATTCAGAAGTTAGGCATTTGCAAAAAAATCCACAGTAATTTGAAGAGGACTAACATTTTTCCCAAAACTTGCTGAAAAATGGTAACTGCTACAAATGCTTTTAATTTTTCATATATAGTAAGACGTCCTATCAAATTCCTTAACAAATAGTGTTGACAAATTACCATATGCTTGTCATTCGCATATCCTGAAACCTCTTAATTTCATAAATCACTAATTGTAAGTGCACAGAGATTCTATATATTGTTTAAAAAGGTTATTATTCCTTTGAAGTACCACAATGCATTTACAATTTATGCAAATTTTAAACTAAATTGAGTTATTGAATGGGCCGTTACCTTTAAGATATGAAGTCACTTTTTATATATATTTTTTAATATTTTAACTCAAGATCTTAAGGTGTTACGATAAATGGTTGATTAGGAATAGTATATTTAATGATATCGATCATCTAGGTAGAATGCAACATGGTGTAAACAAGCTGACTACGAAATACTAGTGGTACAATACACATGTAGATTAACAGACAATTATTTCGGTTCTTGACAACGGAATCTCTCGATAACAAACATTCCGTTGTTTCTCCTCGCAAATGGAATCATTGTGTGATGGTTGTGTGAGGGCGGTTCACTGATCCGGGCACATGAGAGTAATTGAGGTGAACGGTGAAGTTGATACAGAATTAAACGCACATTATGTTTCCTCCGTGCGGCAACTCATATGAGGTAAGAGCTTGCATAGCGGAAACCCTATTCGAGCAAACTCCTAATGGCTAATCGTCATCTCCGTGTATACGAAGGGCCGATGTATTTATACGAGACGACGAATCGCGCTGCTGGGTAAATTACAGGCCGATTGTTTCTGGGTTTTGCGGGGGTGGTGGTGGGGGTGGGGGCAGTTCTGTAAACGTGGCCTATTGTGCTCTAGACGATCCAGCTGAACGTGTCGAACAAAGGGGGAGGTTGGGGCGATCCTGGATTGACTGATCGTCTCCTGGGAACATTGGCGGATGTATGGATGTATGTTCAACATTCGTCGTTGACTGCGTATTGGTAAATTGTTCGGAAATAAGAACCCAGATAGTAGTAGGCGTAGAATATTTTAATTTCCAAGGCTGCCTAAAGATACGTCTGAATATTTTATGCCACACCGTGAAATTGCTCGCAAATTGAATACGAGATATCGGACAGGTGTTGACATTCTAAAGAATAATGGCAACATAAGTATTACTAATGATCAAAATAAGCAGTATTGCTTTTTAATAACTATTGATTAATTTCTTTAACGCTGTTGCACAATTATTAGATTTGGAGAATTATGGACGAATCTGAACAGATCAGAACACAAATAAAAATTTTAAATGTGTTATACCAGAATATAAATTATTCATTTATCTAGACTGATTGTGAGCATAATTGTTGATTCCATTTAATGATATTTTTCCCCGATATAAATAAATCAATATGAAATATACCGAATTTTTATGTTGCTGTTTTGTATATTTGTATTCATTGTTTTATATAATAATAATATAAAATATTCATAATAAATTCATAACGAATTCATAATGAAGAAGTCTCCGGGACAGCACCGGACGAAATACGACGACCAGAGTCGGCGAGAAACTCTCAATTAAAATAATAATAATAGTTTGTTTTATATATTTGTATTACGATGAATTTTCAAAAATTCCCAAGAACTTTGACTGAGACAATATTTATTCACCCATATGAATTAAACATTAAAGAAGAAGCAAATTGCAGATACAATTAAATTTATATTGATTGATGTGAAAATCTGGAGGGTTTCAAACACACCACAGAAACACGGGGCAACAGACCACGTCGGAAGAAGGTTCTGTTTGCCTACGGATAAAATGGTTGTGGGTTCGAGCCATCGAACGGATGGAAGCGACAGAGAAGACATTGAGGCGGGAACGTCGGTAAACACTCTCTACACATGTTTAAAAAGGGAAATAAAAAATAACGATGGAACAGGGTAAAGGAGGATGGCATTATGTTGCACAAGTTATATTGACTGCGTTTGGCGGATTGCTCCAATCGTGAGAATCCACCATGCTGTGTCATTTCTCTTTTTTTTTTACCAAAAAGCGTTCCGTGTTCGTTTGCGCAGAAAAACTCAATATTTCATTTATCTGGATTCATTTCTGCTTTCATTATTCGTACGTATGTTTTATTATTACATTTTTGCAAGAGACAGACAGCTGCTTCCTTTCACAGTCGAAATCGGTTTTTTCTTCGACAACTTTTGTGCTTAAAGCTTGCTGCTGGTGGGTCGATAATGATTACCTATTTGAAGTGAACGCCTGCGTACTGAAGTGGATGTAACTATATAGAAGAAGAAAGCTTTCATTACCTAATAAAAACTATACAAATAGCACGCATGTTTTATTATCTGGGGTACTACAAAACATTAACATTCTTCACTTAGCTTAATCAGGAATATTAGAGCGCTGCAATATAACTCATCAAGGCACGAATTAATTTATCGTCGTTTTTTCAAGACCTGGTTTACAATAAATCAATGACGGTGAGATATACAAACTCTGTATTCCCCATAAACCAGCACATTAAAAATACTTGCATACAGAGTATTTATGCCATGGCATGGTAAAGAAAAATGATCGCAAGGTTAAAAAATGAAAACAACTTTGAAAATACATTTTTTTAAATATTAAAAAATTACATTTTACATTTTTTTTCAACATTGACAAAAATAACTTATTACTCATTACATTAATGCTGCTTTTTTTCTGTTTAAATGAAATTTAGGGACCAGACGAAAAATTAAAAAATAAATTTTATTTTAAAATTAAAATGAATATTAAAATGAATAACAAACATACATTTAATTAATTTATTGGCCGACACTAAGGCAATTTAATAGTGGTTTAGCACGAAGAAAGCTTGCGGAAATCGTGTGTTGTGTTCTTTAGTTTATCTATCTTTGTTTTTGTTATTTTTTGTACACAGAGATTAAATAAAAATAAACAAATTATCAGTCATCGTTTGAAATAATAAAGTGTTTAATAAGCGACCGTTTGTTTGTTTGTTATTAATCTTCAGATCGACATAGATCGCGAAGAAACGGTGATGAAGACGTAATTTGGTGTGGGTGTGGGTGGAAAAGATGGTAGACCACTAACGTTTGCATTTGCGTTATACCAGTATTCATGGTCAATGCGAAATAGGCCATATCGAGAAGCTATTACCAGCTAAGCCATATCACCGATTCGGAAGTTCGGAAGTTCCGTTTATGAATGTATGCTGTAGATCTCATTGTGTGATTTTGTCCGGCAAGTTGCTAATGCCTCGGCTCAAAATGTAATTTGCTCAGATAGTATGGTGAAAATCGCTGTCCTATATTACCAAGGCGCGCTAATGGCTAATGGTTCATCGAAGTATCGGATGTTTTTAATGACAAGACTGCAGGCTAAACTTCTTATCTCAACTGAACGCCTGCTAAATGCGCCAAATACAATGACGTTATTAAAGAATATCTGGGGAAAGTAGCCGCAAGTGAACATTAAAAGAGGTTTAACGTTTTCGAACTTTAACTTCTTCCAAAACTCGAAGGACAAAAAATGAAATTTAAAAACAAAATTGCTAATTTTAGTGAAATTTTAAAAAACCAATTCGCATGTACAACTGATAGTTGTGGTTAAATTATCAAGTTAAGACACAAAATACGCTTCCTAAATTTAAAGAAAATACCAATTATAATAATTTATAATAAAATAAATCAGATTTATTGTCTAATGCATTATTACATTTTTGAGCACTTTCTGTATTTTATTTAATGAAGTTGCAGCTCACTGAAACAGTTATTTAATTAATTTAAACTAAATATATTTAGGCACGCACATGATATAAATAAATAAGTCTGTAATATAAAAACGACTAAGTAATAAAATAAAATTTCGATTGTTCGTAAGTGCGATACCAACATCTTAAGACAATGTGCGTAACCAAATTGCTTCTCCTTGTTCTCACTAAGCCGACAATCTGTATGATAACATTTAATGCACCTAACATAATGCTGAAGTAAAAATCTCTCTTATCACTTGTAACAGTCTACTTGTATTCGTAGTAACTCTAAATTATCTCATTTCACACTAACCTCGAAATTATAAATTATTTTCTCTACTCGTTCTGTTAACTAATTAAATTTATATCTACGCATAAAGTAGGTGCACTATAGGTTAAGAAAGAATCATTATGCTTGAACATGTACGCCGGCAAAAGAGCAGTTAGCAATTTTAAAAGTGTATTTCTCTGAATCGAAACCTACTGTGTAGTAATACAGAAACTTCGATCTAGCCATTCTATTAAATTCATTTCGTGCGAGCGTTTACGACTACATAGAGATTTAGTTTGAAGGTATTCTAAATTAAAAACACGGTATCGACCAATACAAAGACCTCAATATACACGCACATACAACGTCTCAGATATCTTGATTCCAGAAACGTTTCCTGGAACAATGATTGTGTCATCGACAACTCAACAATAGAACGTTCTGAGTAAGTTCGGTGGTGAGATCCATTCTATGAATTCAATCGATACATCTATTGAATATGCGTAACGTAAACTGTCTCTATGGACAGACTGCTGGTTTCGTTTAAATTGAAAACATGTATGGCTCAATTTTATGTGCAAAAAGTGTTCGATGTTAGCCGGCTATTACATTCTGAGAAGCTCACGAAGTTATCCGTCTAAACGTCGTACGTTGGGAAAGAATTGGATGATGGCCACGAATCATTCAGTACGAGGAAGTGTTTTCACAACCAGAGATTTAATTGGAATTCTGTTCCAAGCGGGATTTATTTTAATTAAATTAATTTATTTATAGCCACAGCTGCAGTTTGGGATCATGTCAAACATTGATAACTAATGATATATAAATTTAAAATATTATAATATCAAATAAATTTAACATTAAATTGGCGATTCTTTTGATCATGTGTGATCATGTCTTGTGACAAGTGCAAATTGGTCTGACGAACTGCATTTGTCTTCGTTGTCCGAATAAGAATTTTTTTAACAAATTAAACATTACGCTTCTTTTTTAACCATAGCTGGATTTGTATCTTCATTATTTATTTTTTCCTATTCTAATGATGTCTGCCGTTCTTTCAACAGACACAACAAAGCTGTTTATGTGGTTCAACCTAAACTGCATAGTCCAGACACAGTAGTCAAAGTCTGACAGCGCGCTCAAAAGCTGAAAATGAAAGAAATTTCACGCACGAATGTTTTTCACTTGAAAAGCGCAACGCCGACGACCACTTGAATGTGATGGAGATGTTCGTATAAAGTGCAACGGCGCATGCAGTGTTGCATTCGAGAGAACATTTGCAGCATTAGAATTACCGCAGACGAGAGACGAACCCGTTGCTCCCCCATAAGCTGCTGCTTCTGGGGACCATTCAAATTCATTTCACGTATTTGCTAAAAAGGTCGTAAGCAGTTCCTTTCATCTACAAACGCACCCCATCACTGTTAAACAAGCCTTCGTAATTTTAGGATGTTCTGCGCTTAAAATCGGGCAACTTTCTTTGAAATATTTTATACCATGTAAATGTCACCTTTTTAATATAATTGATGAAGTTTGTCGAACAATTAAGAATTCCCAGTGTTTGAATATCAATTTCAAGAGGCTTTTATTTTAAAAAATTAAATTCGCTCCGAAATTTAAGTTGAAGTACATTTTATTAAGATATTTATTTTTAACAGATCCGGATGACTAATTCTTCTTATATTAAAATGATCTATGGTTATAAAATATTAGAAATACCAACCCTTCAATTAAAGAGTCATGCAATTACATTTACATTCATACTCCTGTGCGATTTCAAATAGCTTCTGTACTTTGAAATAAAGTACTCCAGACTCTGACTCTGAATATTAAACTAAAATATATTTGCAAATTTGAGAGCGGGTGAATTTTAGAGGCACCCTGTATTAAATGAACGCTGAGTTTTACATCCCTTGTGAAAGTTGAGTCTGCTTCATATTCGTGTCTGTTTTTAAAGTGTTTCTCGGGTTACCATCAACCGCTGTATTATTTTTCCCCACGACGACTTAACTTTGTGAACGAAATATTTCCGATAAAATTTAGTTCCGAATTCGATGCCTACGTCATCGTCAACCAACAGTTTTTCGAATTCAACGCACTACAGGATTTTTCTTTTACGGTAATATCTGGCTTCACCTTGGAATGGCGCGCCTATATCTTTACATTGAATTATATATTTATTTATTCAAAAAAAGCCTCTCGTTTGGATTTTAGTAGTCCGCCATAACCACACACAAACTCTATTTCGGTCCTGCCTCCTTTCAGTTTGGCAATATCGAGAAGAGTTTTCGATATCCTCCCAAGACCAGAGAAAACCGAAATGAAATTCGAAATCTCGAATCTAATCGCAGTTAAGGGGGTTTGAAATCCACTGTACACGCCAGGTAACATAGGTGACTGGATTTATGCCAGACCTTCAAACAAGCCATCACTGAATCACCGAATCGGAACAAATAGGAAAGAGCATGGCATGGAGTTCTAAAAACTAAAAAAACTAATCTAGCATAATGGCAAAATGATGTAAATTTAATGTTTACGAACTTTTAATCAAAGAATCGGTTACCAAGCCATAGTTTACTTAGAACCTTTGCGATCAATATTGTTGCTGATGCTATAAAAAAAACATAGGCTATCCTAAAGCACAAAATAAGCATTTGATAGATGCAAACTCATTAACATTTTGGGGCACGTTAACCTTCATGAAAATGTCATTTTGTTGGGGCCCGACACGCGATGAAGGATTTTATAACAGCATGCTGGATTCGAGCATCTATGAATCGTACGCATGCATATATTCGGTCCAAACAGATTGACATTTCATGGCGCCAAACGTATAATGATCGATAATGGAAACGCTTTTTAAAAAAAGCTTCTCTACAAAGTGACATTAGAGTGTCGTGTTCTTATTTTATGTGTGGGTACATGGAATATATTGGTGGTTAAGAATTAGGCAATTTTGTCGCTAGATTCTTTCCAGAGATTCTTTGGTGCTTTTTTTATCAATTTTTAAAAATTAAAAAAGCTTTCACACATTTGCCTGAAGCAGCGTTGTGATCAAGTTCACCCCAGATCAAGGTTTCGTCACGAGAGGGCCACTTTGGTTGTCTGATCGCGAAATCCATTTTGAGAGGTTGTCTAGTTCGGTTAGAGCCCGACATATTATGAAACAGATAAATTGAAGCTTAATCGAAATTTGGCATTGTGAAAGAAGATGAATATTGAAACAATTTAGTACGAACTTGAAGCTAATCGGCAGTCGGCTGTGTCACCAAGCAC
Source organism: Mycogona germanica (assembly GCA_034698785.1). Classification (NCBI taxonomy): domain Eukaryota; kingdom Metazoa; phylum Arthropoda; class Diplopoda; order Chordeumatida; family Chordeumatidae; genus Mycogona; species Mycogona germanica. Next base: position 1,490 of record JAQGBY010001573.1, on the reverse strand, counting down.
TTTGTTTTGTTCAAACTGACAAATAAATCGATACTTCCGTGTGGTTGCATTCAATTTACAAACTGGCGAGCGTTTCCAATGACGAGCAATCAAAATGGATTTCTCACAGTAGGACATTTCGAAATGTCAATGGTCACTGCAAATCTAGGCGACTTCAGTTAGCCTCTTACTTGTGCTTTCAAGTCACTTATGGAAAATTCAAAATATATAATTAATACTATATTTTAAAATATATATGTATGTTCATGTATCTATAAAAGGCCTCAATACTTGAAATTAGAAAATTATTCGATGCCGAAAATTGAGGCAAACTCGAACTTCACTGAAATCTAGACTGTATGAAAATTAATATCAATCTAATTCTATGATAATTAATATAGATATATATTAATTCGTTTTGTGCAAAAATTAATTTTGCTTGAATATCAAACACGCGTCTTTATTTTCAATTTATTATAATTAAAAGCTATCTAAATACAAGTTAACATAACACAGTACGAAATGAATACTTTTAAAATACGCAATAGACGATCCCAAAATAAATAAATAAAAGTTTAACAAATTATTTTCAATACCCACTCTAACCGAATTTAAACATACCCCCCATTGGTCTGATACGTTAACTGTCATCGGCGCCATCTTGGTTACTCCTTTCAGGCAAGTCACTACAATCTGCTATTCCAAAAATCCACCAACGTGATAAGGATTTCTTACCTGTTGTTGAGGTACTTGCTATACGTTAGCAGGTGGATATCGAGCGTCTCGTGCCTCTCGATTGGTCTGCCGACTGGCCATGTGAAAACCTACGGAGATGAATAGAAAACCACACAATAATCGTTTCACGTTTCCCAGGACGCACTACCACTAGCACTACCATTTCTATTTATATTCAGAACCTGGATCGATCCTAAAGACATTTTAAGAGCTCGGCTTCTGTTAGGTCAGTTCGTCCAAAATTTACTGCCAGTCTACAAACTTGAACAGTCTAGACTATATAGACGGCTATACGGTTACTAAACTACATTTGGAGAGGTTAGATCCCAGGTTGGCTACAGTGAAATTATTTAAAATTTAGGGGCATACCAGAAAGTAACTTTCACGTGCAAAAGAGTTCAAAGGCGATCAATTGAAAAAAATTTGATGTAACTATTGTAGTCATGTTAGGAGTAATTTTTCCAGAATATGTCCTGAATTAAAAGATATTCCAGCAACATGTAACCCCAATTCAAATTTTTTAAATTCAATTTACTGTGGTTAGAAAAATCCATCCAGTCATATTAATTTCCTACCAACCCATAATATACGATAACACAGATACCATTATCGATATTTCTTTCAATGATCAATTGTAACGAAATAACTGTTAACGTAGGTCACCCCTAAAGCGGTGGTAAGAAAAAATTATTACTATTATTTTTTTTAATCAACTGTAGTCAACCGCACTACAGGCCTTACGTCCCCCTCATGGTGCTTAGGCACTGTGCGAGGGG
>JAQGBY010001572.1:0-28361 GCA_034698785.1 Mycogona germanica | reverse complement strand
AGTTACTTCACATTTAACGTTTGCGTTTATCGCGTGTCATCGTGTAAACGTAAAATAGCCGATAAATTTAAACAATTCATTTTTTATTTCATTGGTCGTTACTGTAAACCCAGGCAAAGCCGGGAACCCCTCTTGTATTTTTATACAATATATCTGCTCGCGATACTGCGTACTAAAGTGCTCACGGAATATAGATATAGCTCACCGAATTTAATTATAAGTTGGGTCGAATTCGAATCTTGGCACTCTGCAAGCGGTGAACCATGCTTTTAAAAAAGATGTCGCTCGACACAATGAGATGCCAAGTGTCACACCAATATGGCAATGGTGGCTCTGGCAGGATCAACTGCCAATAATTTTAAATCCGAAACCATCGGGGGTGGATGAAAGAAAGAGTGATGGGAGTCGGCCAGCGAGCTATAAACGAGTAGAGACTCAAAACTATCAAGATTTCATTTATGACAAAAGATCTCCTGTCCTGCCTCCTGCGTGTAAACAACTGATTAAATAGAAATGCACCAAAGAGCACGATTAAATATCGTAGCATCATTGCTATGCGATACTGATACAGTGATACTACATAATTAAATCAATTTGAGGGCGGAATCGAACCCGTGGATAGACAACCTCCTACTAATCGAAAATTTCATGTTGATCTATTGTTGTCGAGCTGAGCGCGTTTCAATTCGAAACTCCAATGAACGCAATGTCAACATCTATTCCACCTGATAAAAAACACTCGATACCTGCTCAGCAATGTTATAGGATTTCGATTGATTTTGTAAGGTCGTTTCCAGGTCGACCCAGCCCCTATAATCAACGAGGAGTAAAATAGTGAGGGTGCGTTCAAGCTAACAAACTGATAAGAACCGGGCCACAATGATAGGCGAATAGACTCGACACAATTGAGTAGCTTCATGTAATAGGAGGCGACAGTCATGGCGTATTCGAACAAGAGATTCGCCTACACCAAGGACAATCTACTAAATATACATCCGTATTGAAACACTCGTCAAGACAACCACATACTCTGATAAACTGTTTAATGACAGTTGCAACCTATGTTTGCACCTATTCGCGAAGATAATTTTTCTCAAGTCATTCGTTCGTTGAATCATTGGAATAAAATCTTCTTTTGCCAAACCCTTCGTTGTGTTTATTTGCTGTTATAGTCCAGATGTGTGCGACTAGAACCTGATATCAATGTTTTTAGACGCGATGATTCCAGAGAACAATTAAATCCGTGGCATGGTTTGACCAGCATCAAGACGAATCGACACGATTCTGGTTAGATTAGTCTTGAGGTAGCTCTGGGGTAAATGGACGAAAGTCGAGTCAACCGAATACGACATTTTTCTTCCCCAATGGTATTAACCTCCTTGTAAATTCCAATCGCGACTAAACTTGGTTATTTATAGCTCTTCAAATTTAGACCCGCTTCGAAGAATAAAAAAAGAGATCCTTTCCATTTAAAGCGCCTTGCCAAAAAGTAACCCCCCCATTTTAGAATTTCCCTGCACAGCACTACCACAATTTGCGGTCAGGAATTTTGGAGATTTTCCGCAAATTTGCCCCAAAGGGGAGTGCAAAAAAAAACATGTTTAGCGAGCAACCAGATGACCTATATTCGTTAAACTTTTGAGTTCCCTACCACTAGCAACCCCGGAACACATTTTTTTTTCAAGAACAAGTTGTACTTTTTTTCTTTCTTGCAAAATAGGAGACTGGCAACTTCACTTTTAAGTTGTCCTTTCAAATTATACTCACGATATACAAATTTGAAACTATAAATATGATCATAAGGAATTACAACACGGTTTCATTCGTTCGTAAACACATGCCATTTCAGTTTGGTGAAATAATAATAATAGCAAAAGAAATGAATCACATTGAAGCAACATTGAGATCCTCAATCATACAGTTTTGATTTCGTGCAATCACGAATCAGAAAAGATGCAAATATGGAAATATGTACTTACGGCAGCTTTTTACAGATGATGTCATCCCACAATTTCTTGTTGTTCAGACCGGAAGAGTAGTAGCAGGACCTTCAAGCGTCGTTCGTAAAACCAAAATTGTTTTTGTCGGTCCGCGCGTTCTTAAAGCACGCGTCATGAAGTGCGCGTTGCATTTTTCAGGACGCGCGCCAAACACAAGCGCTGGAAGTGAGATCCCGTCGCCAAATGAATGGCTTCTGCCAACTGCGCTGAAAAACTCAGCGCAATAACGAACGCAAAGAGAGCGAGCGAGCACGACGTGCTTCCTTCCACCTCTGGCCGTGAGTGAGACGAACTACAGATTCGTCAGCGCACCCTATCCGATTGATGGCGAACTAAGAGGACATCTTACTTTCAAAGAAGTCATCCGGTTGCTGGGCCGATTTTTCTTTAGGCGCGTTTCAATGGCCTTGTACGACTCGTCATAGCCCAGTTGGTTTAGCGACTGTGACTGTGGTTTCGTCGGTCCCGGGTTCGATTCCCGGCGCGGGCTCTCGGAAATTTCGATCCCCGGGGTACTGGTTGTTCCCCCTCGCACAGTGCCTAAGCACCATGAGGGGGGCTTAAAGCATGTAGTGCGGTTGACTACAGTTGATTGAGAAAAAAAATAAAATGGGGAAAGCGTATGTGAAAGCATCACATGCATGGGGCTAATTCCAAGAATTCTTTGATTCAGAAAAATAAAATATATTTAAAATTCCAAATGCTACTTAAACTTGGGTAATTATAAATAGTAATTTTCCACGGGAGATGTGGATGTGGTAAAATTGTTTGATGTGAATCGTTATCGTCGTATCTGTAGCGAGAGTTCCCACGGTTTTCTAGTTTAATTTTTTCATTTCAAATAATAGTTTACTATTATTATTATATCAGAAGAGTTTCGCCAACTCTTATCGCCATTATGGTTTTGCGTCCAGCATTCCGCTCATCCCTAATCGCTAAGCTACTTAAACTGATTTTAAAATTAACAGGATCAACCAGCTTTCCCATTCGTTAACTAGCGGCAATCTCTTTAAAGGAGCCACAAAAAGAATACGACGAACATCTTTACATATAAACAACATTCTCAAATAACAAATTTTTACTCATATATTACATAAAACGATCACATATCCCGAACTCACCATTTTCTATACTCTAGGAGTTAGTTGTTGACCTTTACCCTTCTCAACTGGCCCTTTAACCGGCCAATTGGTTTAAAAAAATGGATACCCCAAAACGTAAACAGTTACAAAAAACGTATTTTTAAAAAAATTATTTAAAAAATCTCAGTGTAAGAAATACGGATCGGCAAACCGTATCTGTTACGGGCTGGCCAGTTAAAGGGTTAAAGATAACTGACAAAATACAGAATCAGTCACACTTTTGAAAATAAATTACAAAACTAACGAATTACTGAAACGATCACACTCTTGTCTGGCAGTTTTTTTTAATATTTTTATTTCCAATGCTTTCTAAGAGAAGACCACATTCCATCGTACCCACTGGAGCCAGTGAAAACTTGGATATTAGGTTCTTGTGACAAATCTACAATTTTACAATCTAATGACATTTATCGGACTGCATGAACATGACCTTGCCTCCGGAGTAGAAAAATAGCAATTTCGTCTAATCAAGGTCAAGAAAGTATGAAGAAAAATGAACATTTTGCCAAGGGATTCTGGGTTATAGGGGAGAATAGTCATCCTCGCATTTGTTAGGAACGGGATGGGTGAGTTAATTCATGGCGGATCAGGATGGCGGTGGTGGTGGTGGTGGGGAAAAATCATGTAAAGGAATGATCGTCAAGTCTACACACTATTATTGATTTCATTTGTATGGTTTGACGTTCTTCTTGCACGAACAAAAACACCGCGCCGTGACATATGAGCGTATGTCAGCGGCATTTTCAAATGTAACAGATACAAATACATGTGTACGTGTGTGTGAAGTGGTGGTGGTGGTGGTGGTGCCGACATTCAAACGTGACGTATGTCGGTATTTTAAAGGAATTTTACCAAATGCATGTGCCTGGTATAAAAACGAAACAAAACTAGACCTAAATGAGGTAGAACAGTCATTGAAGACTTGAAGACTGTACACAGTACAGAATAGAAGAATTGAAAATATGGTAGTATCTGATCCATATCTATATATGCAACCATGTTATCGGAAAGAGCTGTCCAAGCTTGGTAAAAACGACCCGAATTGTCTTACTAGACTGGGATTATTAAAATCTAGTGAATAAATTTATAATTTTGTAACTTGGCGAATGTCGAACAATTATGAAAATTGAACGCAACGTTCATTTGATTGTTTCTTTGTGAGATAAGGTGGACATCTTCAACTCTGCGCAAACGAGTTAGGGATTCAGCTGAGAGGACGACACCACGGATGGATATATAAACATTAGCAACTCTATGAGGTACTAAATGATAAAATGGTACTACCGGTACTAGAAGAACGTATGATACATGATCTTGTTCTGCATTTAAAAAAAATATGATCAACAAAATAATAATAAAAATAATAATAAAAAAGAGGAGAGACAACAAAATTCGTAATCTTACATTCCGATAAAGCAGCTCACAGGAGTGAGCAGACGATCTCTCTCGTCCAGCCACGACCAAGTAGGTCGTGGAGATTATTTCCGAGTAGTTGAATTGGAGGCTCATCGGTATATAAATTATTCATACATGAAATGTTAAAAAAAAAAATTCAGATAACATGACATTTTACCCTTGACAGTCCACTGTTAATCTTACGAAATGAGGTAGCTGCAAATAAAGTGAGACACCGAAGCTAACAAATACAAGTTGGGGTGAAACTAAATATATATATACACTGTGTATAAATTTACATGTATGCACGACAGAAAGCGCAAAAAAAACATTGATCAGAAAAAGAGAACTACACGGAGTTAGAATGGTCTTATTCTAATACACGATTCTAAAACACTTGAAATAGCCATCGACTGGGAAAGCAAACCACTAGCAAATCTACATGCGTATTTTGAGTGGGGAATGGAGAGCTGGACGCAAACAAAAAATAATAGAAGGATACGAACCACAGATGGCACGAATTAAAAGGTGGAGGAGGGTTTATATAACTAACACGCATGCAAGCATAATAGTCACTTTTTAACAGTGGAGTCCGTGTGAAACTAATATTTGGGTGGCAACTCTTACGTCATAACATTTGTACCCAGCGCATATTCTTAGTCGACTTCAATGTTCCTGGATTCGGAATGAAATTGACACAAATCATGATTCTGATGGTTCAATTGTCCGTCCGCCAAGAAGTGTAACGTTCATGTCTTCGCAGTCTCGACATTTCTAAACTGAGTTTCGAGATTAAACAAGTCAACTAATGTCAAAGCCATGCAGCTCGCGAAATTAAATAGATGGCTGTGTGTGGAGGTAACAGGAAAAAAAGTAAATAGAAAAAAGAACGGAAAAATAAAAACATATGGCAACTAAATAAATAAATACATCGCCCTCGAAAACCTGCCGGCCGGACAACAGATGAGATGATCGATTGTCCGGGAGAGCGATTTGCAGGAACTTGCAAAAATGATCTCATAATCTTATTTGATGTTCATGATGAGGATGATATAATGGACTCAAGAAAAAGTCAAGTCAAAACGAACACCGTGTGTGAGCCCTTTCACAGAAATATATTTAAAGTTGTACTTAGAGTGTGTGTGGTTTATGGAGACACATGTTCAGCTAGTACTACAAGATCTTCTTATAAGAATTATACACTATGTATGTATACGTTGTCGGGGGCGGTGAATGAGTAGAGGTTTCCGGTGTGGTGCCCCCCTTTTCGATTAAAATTCAAATTATTTCGTTATCATATAATCATCATGCACTCTGATTGCCACCAAAACTGCTAGCTCAAAAACGTTCAGCGATCTGTGACAAACTTCTTGAACATGTATTTTTGGCCCAATAATTCACGTCGGTAGTTCGATCTGTTGTTTGATTTTCAATTTTGTATTCTCCGAATTATTACAAAAGTACCGTAACCGTAATTGATAGAAACGTTCGTAAAAATAATACGGGGAAGCAAAGGTCAATCACATGTCCGTCCACGAAGCACCTGGTAGCACTTTGGAAATATACTCTCGAATGTTAACTGTGAGTTATTGGGCAAGTGTGTATACACAGAGTATAGGGCGGCACTAATTTCTAGACAGGTGCCTGCCTAAAACGACAAACGAATAGCAATCCAATGGGGTGGTGGTGTTGAAGATGGAGTTGGCGTGTTAGTTAGGGGGGGGGTAATGGTACATAGGGCGCAACCGTGCAACTGAAGACATATGTTGAAGGACACAAGTTCGAGTATTTACTCTTGGGGTATGGTAGATGATGGTGTGGGCGCAGTTACCGTAGATTACCAATTTTGATCTCGCGGTTCTTGTATTTTTTATTAAAAATATGTAACATCTGCGATTCTTTTTAAATTTCGAATGCTATATTTTTCCACAAACTACAATAGTGTACATAGTAAAATATATCAAAAGAAATGTAAATAATGGATGCTGCTAATATTAGGCTTATACTTCTAGTATATATAGATAGATGGGTGTGTGTGTGAGTGTGTGTATATACGAGTATATAAATATTCGGTGAACGATTTCAAATGTTCGTGTAAATTAATTTACCAATATTTTTCGCATGATGGGGCTGGGGGGGGGGGGATAGGTCACTCACGAGTTACACACACATTATGTACATGTATAAGCTTTACATTTGACAGGACAGGGAAACTGTCAAGACGGCTCAGCTGTTCAAGTGTGGGGGGAATACCAAATGAGTTTGCTTGGCGTCGGTTTTAGCCTTGATACACTCCAGCTACGTTCATTACCACTTTTCCATTCTTGCCTTCTTCCATTTATTAATTAATTATAAATGAGAAATATGATGGCATCTCGGCACATTTTAATTTTAAAATAAATGATTTGATTGGTAAAAGAAGAATTTGGAAACATACTCTCATGATCTGGAAGATCCTCTGGGACATTCATTTCCAATTAAAGAATCTAAGTAAAAGGAGCTCAAGCGTCAAAAGGACCCATTGCAATCTAACAAAAAATTCAAACAGAAGTCCGCATGCTGGAAAAATTTAGTTCTTTAGAGAAGTTGTATTCTCTGAAGAGAACTAGAATCTTTTGAGTTCAGGACTGTTTGAACGCGCTTGAACTTGGATTGATTGATCGAGTATGTGATTTCGATGGTTCACACGTATGATTCGAATTTAATTTCCTCTCCCTATACACGCGATTCATTGATAATCATCTCCATCATTTGGGTTTCTGGGGTCTCGATCAGATTTCAAGCATGTTTCTTTGTACTTGTACTATTATTTTTGTATTTTAAGGCAAAATGCATCAAAATCGATTTCAAATGGTAACACAAATCTAGTAAGACTAGAAAACTAATCTACAGCATCTTGTTTTTAAGAAACAAAATCTAATGATACTGAGAAATAGATATAAAGATATGCAGAACTTATATGAGATTGAAGTTTTTAAACAATACACACTTGATACCAACGACATGGGACAATTAATGTGACAACCTATAGTCGTTATTACAGACAATAGTCAGGTTTTTTCCCTCCCTTCTCTCGCTAACCAAGCCGAATAATTAATTGCTCATTAAAAAATAGGATATCAAGTGAATATAAGCCTACAGTTTGTAACTAGTAACCAACAAATGTGGTGAATCGTATACAAGAATTTGTGTTAATGAACATAGTAACTGGAACATGTACTAGACACAATATTAAATTATCATTAGATAAATATATATTTGTTCTTTTTAGTAAAAATGTAGAAAACTTGCACAATTTCGCAGATGAAATTGTGAAATGCGCGAGGACCAGAGATGGATTGGCAATTCTACATGTATAGTGAGTGTATGCGGATGTGAAAGCGTGGGGGGGGCGAGGGGAATACCATACGTTGAAATGACTGGTAAAAATAGACAGGGCGAATATTTTAAGTAGGGCCGATATTAAGTAGCGACAAACGGTAAACAGTTTGAGTGACGGATGCAAGTTGTTAAAGATTTACCGTGATCGAAAAATAGGTACTGGTCGACGACACTGGCAAATGCAAATTTTTGTCTTTCTCGTTCAGATCCGCTAAAACTAAAAACTTGGCATTCTATAAATTAAAAGATGTTAGATTCAAGACTAAAAAAGTGTTAACGTTCGCAAAAGCACAGTTGGCACAACCCAAAAATGCTGTAACGGAATGCTTGAAAAGAATTTAGAAAACTGCCCAAGAAATTTAGATTTGGTGTTATATTACAGTTGCAACTAAATTCACTTAGAGTAGAAACGAAATATCAACTTGAAGGCTCTCAATGAGCAAGAGCTATTAAATTTAGACAATCATTAAAGAAATTCGCTGTTGGACATCAGGAGAACCGATGATTCAGAAATCAATGAATAAGCTAAAATAATTCCTTACAAGAAAGGCAAAAAATGGCACTTCCACTTCACTAGTCACCACAACCTACAGCATATAGTGTTCAATTTTGGTCGGTCATACTCTAGCTATATGCATTTGCATTTATAGATGGACTCTGGGACTGGAGATAAAACTATAGACCTGTAAATACATAAATATTATTATTATCTATATAGTCAATGATGTGTATAACCCAATTAGTTTCATGATTGTGGCAATATGAATGATACGAGAGATAAATTTGAATTACCTATATCGAACACCGAAATCAGAGACTGCCTCAAACACTAGTACAACTTACCGAACTATTCGTGTACAACCTATTACTTGACATGTCATATAATAGTTATATAAGATATATATTGAATTGTATATACCTGGATACAAGAATTCAAACGTCACGAGCAATGCACTGGATGTAATTGTTTCTCGTTAATCAACTTTTTGTCACCGTAACACACAAATTATTAAAGGTCACACTCAGGAGTACACGCAAAAGATCTGTAGATTCGTGAGTCGAGAGGAGGTTACACAATGAGACGAGACAGAACAGAAGTGATAAAGAGATGAAGAGAAACAAAAGTGATGAATGAGTAGACCCTGTTCCCTTCATGACGACTTGAAATGTATTGGAATTCTATTGAAATGGTACCTTCTAGTTTTAAAATACTGATTAAAAAGGATCTTAATGTTTTACTAATTAAAACTCAGGACAAACGTCTTCAAAATTAGGGGTTGGCAGCTGTGTCCTTTAGAACTCTTGAACTGTTTTTTTTTAAATGATTAATTTCGTTGCTAGAGCTTACATTTCTTTCGATTAAGTCAGAAATGCAAACTTCTTTAATATTCCTTTAATCTACGGAATGCCAAATTTAAACTGCGAAGAGTTACTCTATATATTAGGAATTGGTTGAATTGTCCATTCTACACGATCTTTCCAAGATCATGTCTTAATATTGACGACAGACTGCCAACACAAACCGGAAATGATATAAAAAAAGGAGCGCGACTATTAAATGAATGAAAAATCCTGTATACAAACGAATCAACATCAAATTCGTAATTAAATGACCATGATTTTTATCCGTATTCAGGTGAAATAGGCAGAGAGAATGTCCAGTCGAATGTCCCATCCATGTCCAGTAGAACGATGCAGATTACTGTTATTTGGAATTGCTTTCCCAGTAAGCATTTTTTAGGGAGTGTTTTTTTTGTCAGCAGCAGTAGTAGTAGCAGCAGCAACAGCAGCAGCAGCAGCTCTTATGGTCTCTACCAATGGCAGACACATGATAACAGTGGGGTGTAAAAGGAAACCGTAGGAATACATACCATACACCCCCAGTACACAGGTGAGGTTGGGGAGGGGGACACGTTGAGCAGCAAACAGTCATGTACTTAATTGGCAACGAATGATTACATTTTGAATGCGCCTAGCGCATCGACGATATTGAGTAATAAAACGACGGGGGAATTAATTACGGGACAGGAGAATATGGGAAAAGGGTCCATATATATATATATATATATATAGGGCGCCGCGTACAGGAATATGGACTCCATTCTACAAATAATACAAAATTATAATATATATAAAATAGGCTTCAACCAGAGTTGGTGATTCTTTTTTTTTATACAATATTTCTCCCTGAGACGAAAGCAACTCTGGGGTTGAAAAAGCCATTCTCGTAGGCGTGGCAGCCTAAAATCTGCAGCACCTAAAATGAGGTAGATGACAAATAATGTGCTGTCAAGACAAGTCGAGGTCAACGGATGATCATTACAAGAATAAATAAAATCACGATCAATGATTTGAAAAAAAAATGGAAATAGCCAATCTAGTTGTTACACAAATTCATAAAATGATAAACAGGTCGGGATAATACATATTACACTAGATATACATTTGTAGTTACACGAATATATGAAATTGGGAATTTATATATTCCTCCACCTTTCCTTCATCCTCATCCTTCTGCTCCTCCTCCTCCTCCTCCTCCTCCGCCTTTTCCAGGATCCTGCTCCAGCACAAACTTCCATGGGGCCACCACATTTGCAGATGTCCATGAATTAGTTACACCAAGTTGAAAAGATGGAACAAGATTGACAACTCATAAAATCAAAAGCATAGAGGAATTTAAACAAAACAATACACCATTCTCCTCTGTAGGCAGATGTGTAAAGTAAAAAATAAGTGCACATGATTAAATATATATATTGCATTGGTGCGGTAGTTTTTGAAGCTCTTTAATAATATAAATTATTGAAGCTATTAAATTGAATCCATTAGTATCATTTTGCCGTCATAACTAACTGAAGGAGAAAAGGGGAACATCCATGCCTTCTTGACTGCCAAAAATATTTTGTTTCTTGTTGGAGGTTTTTGAATCTGATTGGGATAATTCAAAGAATCCGATTTCAACCCTTTAATTTCCCCAAGTAGATACATAATTTTAATTCACCCCGTCATGTTTAAGAGGTTGCCAGTGTGCATAGAAATGTTGATACACAAACACATTGCTTTACACAGATTCGAGACAAATATAATATTCATTCTTATTGTACCGATAAAAAATATCTTTCATATCTTCCCGGCAAATGATCAAATCTTGGGTTAATTAAACTCAATCCAGAAACTTTTGATTATATAAATTAAAGTGGACAAATGAACCTAGATTTGAGACATGTGCTGAATAACTCGAGAAAACCATGCGCTCTCGGTTCAAAGGAGCCAACATCTTTGAGGACATGTCCAGACTTGTTATGCGATTTATATCGAAATACCTGCACATGGGCATATCTATTGGATTATCTGTTTCGACATACATGGTGACTTCATGTGCGTTTCACAGTATACGAACTCTGCAGACATTGTAATTAATTGTACAAAAACAGGTAACTATTATACGTATATGGCTACACGTATCATTGAGGTATATAACAGTAAAACAAATTTTAAGACCAAATGACGGACTTGAGGAAACTCAAAGTAATAGATAGAAGACCTTTCAATCTTCACTCAACGTATTGCACAAGTTCCTTGATGCTTAGCATAGAAATTGCTAATTAAAATCATTCCTTTTAATAATTGATGTTCACAAATGAATTTAAGATATTTCGTTTACTTTATATATTGTGGAATAATCAAATTGAAGTGAAAAATCACACTTTATTTCAAAGCATACCAACAATTTACTGAAATAACATTTAAATATTACAAGGTCAATATATTACTTTAGTTTCCTTCAAGTCAGCCATATCGGATCTTACTTTCAACCAGAGATAATAATTATAGTTGGACGAACATATAATTTAGGATCATGTGACATTTGGAATGTCGAAACTCGATTTCAGCTGAGAACCGAAACTATTATAAAAAGAAATGGGAAATCTTGTATGGTCCCTCAACATAGAATCATTAGCCATTAGCGATCCGTTCACTGACACAACTCATTGGAGCGGTCAGTCGGTGGGCAAATGAAATGACTCAATGAAAGGTAAAGAGTTAACCATTTTAAGGATGACAAAGGGCCCACAATTTGGTCAAAACCTGTAGAGGTATAGACAAATGCATGCGATAGTGTGGCAACAACATTTCCGCTATCCTGTTCGCTAACCAAGTTCTTAAACGCTGTCATTCACAATTCATCTCCCCGGTGGACATGCTAGTAAATAGTCCTAGTCGAGCTAATTGAAAGAAAGAGCAAGGCCCGACGTTGACATTGATTGTGCATATACGAGGTCTTCGAACGGCAAGACTTTCGCATCTTTGTTTAAATATATTGAATGTCCAAACAATTAAAACATGGTCTCATCGAAAATAAATCAAGTCTAAGCCAGAAAGGGGCAACGTATTTCTTGTCTATTTACAATACGTATATAAGAAGATTGTTACGGTTCTTTGCGACTCCAATCTGGCCCTAAATTTACATTTGATTAAACCAATAACAGAGGAAATTGAACAAGAGGATGACAACAAGGGTCAACCATTGTTCAGGTCATGCACTATAACAGGGTTGTGTGGCAACATCAAGTGAAATGCTACTTTACAAGACGAGGATCTATACCAATAACAATTGAACCTTGAAAGAGGGGAATTGACAACCACCTACTTCTACTTCTTGAAACAATAGACAAGAAATCTAGTACAAAGCACGACTTGAACGTTCCGGAAAAAAATATATATAGCTTAATTATTTATTGTTTCTTATACCTCAGGATTCACTATGGCGCACCCTGTAGAATGTATTGGTTCTTTATTAAAAAAATTAATCATTATCATCATTGAGGGCAATCTCTGACATGTGAGCACGCAATGGGCAAGATGAACATGGTAAGATGATCATGCAAATGTTGGGTGAATAGAATCATCTACAGCGGCTTGCGAGAGTATCCTCGTTGACAAGATGGCATGAGATTTGTAAAAAGGCCAAGATACGGGTCTTGATAGAGCAACGAAATTGTCCCCCAATATAGTAGTAACCCACAACAATCAAATCGTACCCGAAAAACCAATTTTCTGTCATACCACTAGTTTTGAACACCAGGTGCATATCTTCTGAAATGAAATTAAAGGGTCACTCTTGTTTCGACAAAATAAAACGACTACGTCTCCCGATTCACTTGCACATGAAAATCCTCAATTACTCTAGTTGTGGCAAAACTTCGAAAGCAATTACATGATGTAATCTTGAAACAAAGCCAGGATCATTTTGCATGAATGGGGAGCTCCATGCAAAGTTCAGCAAGATCAATATGGAAACCTTGTACCACGGCTGATACCACAAGAACTGCAGAAGATGAGAAATCAATGCAAGAGAAGAGGTGTTGGAAGAGAAGGGTTTTAAAAATTGAGATAAACTGTCCACCTTCAACAACGCTACTGAATTTCACGAATGATTTCCACACTTCACTCCTACTGCTCCTTCAACGCGCTTTCCCTTTTCCTGCACCTGCTATCAAATTGTTAATTATCCTTTGGATTAACCTATAGATTTAGAATCTTCACCTGGCTGGGGTTTTTTTAATAATCAGATTAAAAATAAAAATGAGACAGGAAAACCGAGACCTGCTGTCTGGGTAGATAGCTATATATTTATATATAAATGGCACACTTGCACATTGCTAATTGGGGGTAGGAATGGTGGAAGAAAAAAAAGGGTTAAATAATATATATCAAGGCATTAGAAAAAAAGACTTAAAAAGTGAAAATGATAAAATGAAATGATAAATAAAACTTGAATCCATTACACAAGACAATGATTTGTACACTATTTATTCTTGGTAAATCTTAAAATGAGGTATTTCACGCTTCATAACAAGCCCTGAGGTAACCGCCTTAAAAAAAATATGAAACGAAATAAAAGATGGAATTGAAAATAGAATCTTGACCTGAGAACCAAACATGGGGGTGGAAAATCGTTTTTGATTGCTATTATTATAATACAACCTTGTCTCTTTTAATATATATATATATATATTTGTATCGAGTTATAAAATACTTGTCCTTTGCGACAATGGTATGCCAATTTCACTCCAAAGGAATGAATACAGCTACTTGTAAAAAGGTTCAACTGAAACCTAAAACATCCTAGAATAGTAAATCTGGTAGCTTTGCAAGCCTTGCACTGACATTCAAGACAATAAGACTGAACTGTCGTTCCGAAGAACAGTTGAAATGGGGAAAGCCTATTAACAGCGTATTTCGCGAGGTATCAAACTGTGACTAGCCAGGCTCTCTAACTTGCAGTATATTTATATGCACACGCACATACTCTGACTGCGAAAAAATTAGAAACCCTATATCATAGATCATTTTTGATGATTTGTACCTAGTTGCTTGCCGGCGAACATAATATACAGTATATCCGCAAACACTGAAATATGTTCTAGTGTAAAAAAAAAAATATTGTTACAAAATTAAATATTAGTGAGGCCCGCAGCAACCGAGACAAGAGGAGCGCTCTTGATTGATGGTCCCTCTTCACCAGAGTGGAACGCTCCCAGTTTCAGATCTACTTTAATTACTTTGCTGCCAACTTTCGTCTAGAAATCTACTTGTCTCGTTTGCTAGTGGTCGAACAGTCCCATGTTGTCAGCAGTGGTACGTCATTGATATGACCTTAGCTGTGTTTGAGGAGGAAAGGAGACCCTAGTAGGTCAAAATTTGGGGATACACCATTAGAGCATATAATATGTACACCAAATTCACATTGAGCATATTGCAACCAGTTACTCACACATTTACATGTTTTAATCAGATTCACAGCAATGAGCATCTTTTGCTGCACGAAAGGACTTTAAATTCCCTTTCGATCACCTTTTTCCTACATCTATACCCAAGTTCATAAACAGAAGTTCATGTTTTATGATGACGGTTTACATATTAGCCGAGATCATTATAAAATAATTGACATATCCTTTTTTGTACATCAGGAAAACCTTTCTTGAAAATTATCGGAATGTGAATTTTTGATTGAAGAGAAAAATTTCATTTAATCCTTGATTAAATTTTTGAAGCCTCCTGCAAATAAAGATATTCTCAAGTCTAAAAACAATCACTTGGGAGTGAGTTGACTCCTCACATTTTGAAGATCTTCAATGCTGTGAATCTGATATTTATGAAGGAAGTAGCATTCACTTGAATCAAGGGCCAAATCATGTCAACGTTAATCAAAATTTAAAATATCTACATGCACAGGTACCTCGAGGTGGCATCTAGATGTTCACAGAGAACGCAAGCAAAGAAAATACCTTTACACAGCTGAAATTCACCGCTATCACTACCCTTGTTTTATGGCACTCTAAAAGTTACAAGGCTACCAAACCGTTGATGACAAAATTTAGAATTCCACATAAATCTAGGCAGCTATACCAAACACACAATTGTTAGCTTGTACTTCATAATGGTATAGAAAAGAACCTCTCGCACATGTCCACTTATGTGAAGTAAATTTCTACATGATTCGTTCAAATCTTCATGATTAATCGCTACAAGTGCTGTGCATACTCACATGAACATGGATAATTAAGCTTTGATCTTTAATATCTAAAGGGGGAAAATTGCGGTTTTACTATCACTCGAAAATTAAGCCGATCATCTTAGCTTTTTGTATCATAAAGCAGGACGCTGCCCCGACAAACAAGCATTATTACCTGTACACTATAAACCCTGGTGTGCACTTAAAACCTGGTAAACTGATCTTAAAAAGCCGGGAGGCCAAAGCAATTTGAATATCCAGGACTTCAGATTGTAATGATACTGATTGAAAATAAGTAAACCAAATGAGAAATTAATTCATTTCTTCATAGAAATAAAAGCAAGCCACTCTCTCTTGGCAGGAAAAATAAACAATTCTGATTAATAATTTTTTGAAGAAAATAAAAAGAAACATGAATTTTCGTTAAAAAAAATTCAAAAGAGGCAAACAAAATCGAGTAAACGGAATGCACCGAAATGAAGCTGCTATTGCATGGCATATGATATTCACGCCTTGGCTTTAAAAGCAAACAACATTCAACTTTTAAGTACCACAGCGTCCTAATAATATATAGCATGATCGCTTAATAACATATTTCTTCTTTTACAAGGTAATGTGATAAAAGCACACGCCCATTAAATTCTATATAAAAGGTTGCACGTAGCAGCTATTTCATGAATGATGGCATGATAAGATTTGTATACTTTCAACAATGATGCCAGTTTGGAGGTTTTCTTTCCAAAGAAGCATCATTAGGGGGTCATGATGACCGTAGGTGTGGGGAAGGTAATTGCACAGCACATCAAACCATTTGACAGTCTAGAGTAATCCTAAAGAAACATTGGTGGGAGACAAGCCACAGTTCCCAAGATCTTCAATCGCCAGTGCAATTTACAAAAATCATGGCCAAGCTAAGATACCAGTGCCAAAAAAAAACCATCTTTAAAATCTCATGGAAAGAATAGTAGTCTCAGTCGCTAAATTAACTTCTAGTATGAAACAAAACGTTTCTGGGGAAAGAATAACAAGAAAAATTAAATTTAGTTTAATAATTGATGCACTCTATTTCTTCTTATCTTCCCATGTGCTCAAACTTGATTTGAAAATTGCAATGTTCGTCCACCACCAATTCTTCTTTCCCATATTCCCTTTGATCTTAATTACAATTTGGTTACCGGCAATTCTTGACGTTAGATCGATGAAACCATATCGTTGCAGCTGGACAGACACTTGGGTATTTGAAATTTTAAATAAATGCAAGTTTAGCTGTAATACTGGAACCGCTCAAATGGAAAACATAAATGATCGAAAATTACCAAAAGCTTGATCACGTTTCACATTGAAATATACCCTGAGGGTTGTTACCGTTACTCGTATTTTCCATATAGTAAAAGTCAAAATAACCTTATCCAACGATGTATCTCTGAACGTACGTTTGGCTCAAAGTCAAAAGTGACTCAAGATTTGATTATTAAAATGAACAACTGAAGCAGTCTTTATAACGAGCTCGCATTTACGCCACTCGTGGGGTCAATCGGTATGGTCAAGATCCCCGTTGTTGGTGTGACACAAATGATCCAAACTACACGTAAATACTAATGGACTGCGATTGCACAGGAATTGGACTAACTAAATAATGCTCATGACGATCTTGGTCAACGCTGTACAACATGTTCTAATTAGTTATGGAAGCAGTTGCTATATGTATATATATTTTTTCTACATGTGAATAGCCTTGTTTGTGGTTTGTAACAACTGCGCTAAACAAGTGACAATAGTTAATGATTTGATTGTCTGGTGCCCAGTGATAGAAACTCATATGGCATAATAAGGCTGGTGGTTAAGATTGTTTATCAATATACATGTATATATATATACAGGGTGAACCTGAAACTATAGGTCCCCTTTAGCAGTATCCTTTTTGAATTTCGAATCTCAAATTTCAAATTTTCCACCTTGCGGGTGGCGCACTCTACCGATGCAATACGTAATTACACAGCGCGCCTGCTACAATCAGCTGTGAAAATGTCTTTCACGAAAGAAGATAAGTTAGAAGACATAAACAATGACATTTGAAAACTCTTTGCAATCTCTGCTAGTTAAATTGTGGCTGATCTTGGCTTAGCACAATTAGCTGAATATCAGAAATGAACAGAACGGCGATCAGCACATCCAGATTCATCAATTTTGCGCAGGATTTTCTTCAATCCATCTAGCGCCCAGTTTTTATCCGGAAATACTTTCAAAAATTCAAAAAATCTCGGAGTTGCACATGCTCATGGATAATTCAAAAATAAATGTCGTGCCAACATGTATGCTAAATTTCATTCCTTTTCACCAATGCTTTCATATTTTAAATTTGAATTGGGTTGTTTTTTAGTACTCATCCTGTATATATATATTCATGTCACATACGTATCTGGCATTTTATTTGTAGGTCTCGTTAAGTACGGTAACTATAACATCCTATAATAAGTATCGGCACAATGAAGAGAAAAAATACCTAACATGATCGCGCAACTGTCCAGTCATCGGGATGCAGGTCAATTCGTAAATATTATTTCTTTAAGATCCTGTAAAAATACGTGCTGATTGTTAGATCGAAAGATCCTCACCAACATATACACCTGAATCAGGCAAAAATTAAAATATTAACTAAAAAAAATCATCGTTTCATAAACGAATCAACTTGCAAATTTGGAAGATCTCTCCTTTAGCCTATACATATTGTATATTTTAAATGTATACATATTAATAATTAAGAATCGATACCCAAGTGTCCCGACAATAACTCTCCGACAAGGTTTCGACACTCATCGTCCAACACGGGTTTGAATCATCAACCAATTGCTAGCAGAAACTTGCGACAACGATAAATATATATATATATATACATTATATATTCGATTGAAACTTGCAAACATCTTCTACTCTAGTAATTCTTCCTTACATAATCGATTATTAGATCCGTCAAATTGACTGGGAGACCAAATGCTAGTGGTACATGAGAGCAATATAGTGTGGTGAATTTGTGTAGCAGTTAACATACAATAAGGTATCATTTCTATGAGTTGGTCGCTGTAATATAATTATTATCTACTGGGTACATATAAATATACAGATATCTACATATACATGACATGTATATGTATATGTGTATGGTAAACCTGAAACTATGGATCCCTTTTATTATTTTTAATAAGTCGGCCAAAAATAGTCCGATTATTATGAAATATGGGGATAATTAAGATAAAAGCATCCTCTTTCAAATTTCAAGAATTAAATTTGAATTTTCAAATTTCTCACTAATGATGTTGCGCCTTGTCGGAGGCGCTTGTCGATTATTTAAGCAAATCGCAACTGTGTAGTGCGTTTGCTGAACACTCTGCTGCAAAAATGTCATATACCCAAGATAAAAATGCGACATAACAAATAATGAAGCCAAATAAATGTCTTCTTGGCGAGTTTCCGAACAAAGGCTCCGGAAAAGGACCGGACCGATGCTCCATCTGTAAACTGGGGTCGTTCAGAAGTCTCGGTTTGATAATAAAATGGTGCCGAAGCACGCCGAGTCGGATGTCGAGGTAAAGACCAAGAAAGCTGGATAGATATAGCAGTGTAATCTGACAGTTACAGTAATGGTGGATATTTCTAAAAAAAAAAGTTGACCAATGCTACTTCAAATTATTGTCGGTGACTATGACGGAGTGTAGCGTTGGTCAACGAAATTTTTTTCAAATATCCACCATTACTGTAACTGTCCGATTACACTGCTATATATCTATCTAGCTTCCTTGGTCTCGGTTTGGTTTATCCCTCAAATTCGCCAAAAAACCTTCTTTTGTTTGGAAACTCGTTAAGAAGTCATTTGGTATCATAATTGTTATAGCGAAGGTATTTCATGGTCTTGGATACCAGTTGTCTTAATTAGGCTCAAGTTTCATAGTAATCGGAATATTTGTGGCCTACCCATTAAAAATAATAAAAGGGGTCCATATTTTCAGGTTCACCCTGTATATATGCATATACAGTATGTATATACACATGTATCGCTATATATTGGTATAGGTCTATATTTGGATTCTTTATATTTATATATACGTTCAATATATGGGAAATTTGTATAGTTTCGGTGAGTATGATGATACAATATACATGTATATACATGTATATATACTCGTATATATATATAAATGTTTATACATGTATATGTGTATGTATAAAAAAAAGATCAAAGAACAATGCAATTACAAAAACATAAATATATATCGGCTCATAAAAAATACCCGTTTCCATCCAAAAAAATGCTGTGACGGAGGGTGGCGTAATCCGGTGTTGATTTTTTTTTTCGATTTTCTTATTTCTTTTTTTCTTCGTTCTTCATTACATATTTACACGCAGTTGAAGTAGTAGAAGTGATGGTGTGGCAGAGCGGCAATTTCGATGCGATGTCCAATTATTTTCGCCCATGATTTTCGCCACTCACTCACTCTATATAGAGCCAATGAAGTTGGGTCACAGAGAGGGAGGGGGAACTTGTGTTTTTGAAGACTTGGTGGGGAGTGGGGAAAGTGGGATTCGTGTCGCCCTCTCAGGAAGGGGACACTCACGTGGCGGAGAGAATGGGAGGACTCGAGACAGAACCCTTCTGACTGCTGCTGACCACAGCAATTGGAGATGGGCTGGCCCGTTTGGTGGTGTGCTCGGAGTTGGAGGAGGAGGAGGAAGAGCACGAAGAAGGTGAAGACGAAGAGATGGACGAGGGCAACGAAGGGGGTGATGAGGACACTAGTACTGAGGATGACTGCTGCTGCTGTTGCGCATTCGGCTGCTGCTGTGAACGACTGACCTCGCCCTTACCGTGTCCAACGCCACGGCCACCTGTCGACGCCGCACCGGGGTGCGATAGTTTGGGCGATGAGGAGGATCGCTGCCCGCCGGTCACGCCGACCGACGACAAGGACGTGCCCGAGCCCACATGATTGGGCGTGGCTGAGATGGCCGTATGCGACAAGGGGCGCCGCCGCCGGCCATCTTTGGACGAACCGTGTTTGCCGCTCACGTCGCCCGACGATGACAATGGAATGGTGACGACGGCGGGACCCGGGGACGACGCGTCGCCGCCGCCTGCCGCCATCTTGGAATTGGGCGTGGAGTTGTGCAAGGGCACTGGCCCCCCGTCGCCACTGTGGCGCTGCTTGTGGCTGCTGCGACTGCCACCACCTGGCGGTGGCGCTCCCTGGTGGTGGTGGTGGTGACGGCCGTTTACAGTGCTCGGCTGCTGCTGCTGACCGCCGAGAACTTTTACGTTGTTGAGCCGTTTCTCCGTGGTGCCGTCGACGGTGGACTGGTCGGGGCTGGTGTCATCGGATAGAAGCAACGGCACCGCCGAGTCGGATAGACCCTGCAAGGGAGACCTCCGTTTGCTCCGCTCGGCAACTGTTGTTGCTGTTGGACCTGCTGGCGTTATGGCATCACCGCTGTTGTGCAAATCGAACTGGAACAAGAATTTAATTGGTCCATTTCCTTTTTTCCCCCATCACTGCGAGTTTCGTCTGGGGATTTTGCCTCTGGTGCAACGCGAACACCTCAACCCGTTCAGTAACATTTGTCACAGCAATTACATATTATAAATTCGAGCATTTGTTTAGCGAATTTACCATTCGAAATTTGAGAATTCATTAAAAGTTGGCAACTTATGCATGAAGGAAAAAGATCTTAAAATATTTTTCATGTGCCTTTCAGAAACAAAATCCGCCAGTATACAAAAACGCATAAAAAATTAAATTTCGCGCCACACATCTCGAAATGATTTACCGAAATTTGATTGTGAAAAATTTGATTGGCCGGTTTTAGCTATTTCATTCTCTTTGACAATGGGATATTTGGGCAAATATAATTATTTAACAAAATATGCATCTTACCTGCGGGTTTTCAGTGATATTTATTAGCAGGGCTTGCTTGCCACCCGCATGTCCGTTGCTGTAACCGTTTCTGGGTGCTCCGTTTTGCTCCGCTTTGGGGATACCTTGGGTGACAGCTGGATAGCCACCCTTGGGTGAAAACAAATACATTAATCACCGACAGTAATTTAATACAGAAACATGATTAAAAAACAATAAAATTACAAAAAACCAATATATGGACTATCGTGTGAAGGGTTGCCACAGTCCAACATTTAGACGTGCTTCAGGGAAGGAAATAGTAATGAATACAGCAAGCAATAAAGGGCAAAGTAAACTCGGTCTGGATCGCTCGATTCGTTCGTAACTCGCATTTAACTAATCCCTTTATACACTTGATCTTTTAACGAGAAAGCATCGTACATTAGGGGGTCAACCAATGGCATGCCAACTAACCTTGGTGTCTAAATGAAAACTGATTGTCTCTGGTATGTTGGTGAGCATTGGCGTGATGCTATCCATTTCGTGAGACTCTGAGCTGGAAATGCGATATTCGCGAGTGACGTGCCCGTTTCCATTGACGTGAGGTCCGTAACCGTTGCTCCATTGGTGAGCGTGAAGACAGCTGTTGTCGGTAGGTGGCGGAAAGCATCTGGAATAATTAAACCAAATGAAATTATTTGGATAATATGTCAGATGCCGTTTCTCCAAGTTTTGCAAAACCATATTATTATTGAAAGGATATATGAATTTACAACTTTGTGTTAGTGCAAAAACAATCTATGTCACCAGTAAAACATCGCCGATGGCAGTCTACTGCTATACTACGAAGACAAATAAATAATTTTAATGCTTACCTATTGCGACAAATAATGATTAGCGCACAAATTATCATACAACACACGCCAATTGAAACGCCCACCACAATTCCAATTTTCGGATCGTGCATCTCTTCCTCGATTTCTGTAACAAATAGTCTGACATTAGGGTTTCTCTGAAAACAGTCTAAATGATAAAACAAAATGTGTGGTACAACAATATTGGCGGATCAAATTTAAGAATATTTAAAATAATAGAGAACTATATTGGACTCAAAACTACAGTGTAAACGTGTTTCACTAAATGTTGGTTAAAAGTTGCCTTTACAGCATTTCACCCAAGTTAATAGGAGTTGTGCATTATTTCACTTTGGAAAATAAATGTTTTCAATGCACTTCAACTATTCATTCATTGCATATTAAACACAATAATTCCTCCTAATATAAATATATTTCTTCAATTAAATCAAACATAAACAAACTTCAATATTGCAAAGGTGAGAAAAATCATTCTACCTGGTAGCACTGTGGAGATGTTTTTGATAGTGTGAGCTGGAATGTTTAGTTTAATAACATCTGTGGGTGGTCCAGATCCAACGCTGGTTTCAGCTCGCATGCAAAAGTAGTACATGGTATTGCTGGCAAGTCCATTAACCATTGAAGTCGATTCAGACCCTTGGAACAAAAATAAAAAATGAAGATAACTCTTAAAATAATTATTCAAACTATTTTAATGACTTGGGTCGTCATGGTGCATTTTTTTTTTAGCACATTACAATTATTCTGGTTAAATACCTGGTTCCTTGATCGTCGACCACTTGGCTAGCGGATCATGCGTGTCTATGTTGGTGTTGTACATAATGTCGTAACTGATAATGACGCCGTTGGGATATTTGGGAGGTCGCCACGTCAAACGTATGGTATTAGCGTTAAGCGGTTTCCAATTCAATTCCAGTGGCGCCGTTGGAACTGAAAGAAAATTTTAACAAGTCCGACACTTAACAAAACAAGAAATTTCGTTGGAGGTATTCTGTCTATGTGACACAAAGTAAAAAAAAGCTATTAGTGCGTGAAGTAGCAGTGTACTGCTGAACCGACTCATTGTTAGGGGCAGCATGGGCATGCAACAAAATAGAAATTTTCTCTTACGATCTTCCAGTGTCTTGCACTCGACTTTGTTACTGAAGGGTCCCGGCTTGTTGTCCTCGTCGTGTGAGCGCACCGAAAATTCGTACTGCGTGTAGGGAGTTAGATCGGTGATGACGACATCCTGAGTGGTGCTGCGGATGTAGCTGACCATGGACGAATTGACGAGCGAGGTGTTGTGCAGCGGGTTGTAGCGCACCGTAAAGTAGCTGATGTTCTTGTTGGTCATCGGACTCTTCCACGTCAGTCGGATGCTGGTGGAGCTGGTGGATTTGGCCTCCAGCTGAGTGGGCGGTTCCACCACCGAGTACCCGCTGTGCTCTGATAACAGGTGGAAATATAATGCGACGGTAAAAATTGGAATTTCTATTGCTAATACAGGAAATATTTTCACACAATATATTGTCAAACAGAATATTTTGACACAAGGTATTTTTGGAGCGATCTAGTTTAGAATTATTTTTCCGGAAATGATTTTCCAGTTGACGTATATAGTGCTGATATTTATCTTGTATTGAACTTACGGTCGCTGCCATCCGACTGCGCCGTAGCCGCTTCAGTTCGAACTACGCCAACCGCATCATGACCGTCGCCATTTTCGTTGAAGCTCTGAACGCGAATTTCGTAAAAGACTTGGGGTACTGAAACGGAGATAAGTACAAATTGAATGACTAATAGGATCTCGCACATACGAAAACACAATTGTGTTTTAAGTCTAGCAAAATAAACCTACCGAGATCACGGAGCGAATATTGAGTGACGTTGCTAGGCAGTGTCACCGGGCCCCAGAAAATCTCGCCAGTACTGGGATGTCGATAAGATCGATACGAGAGCTTATAGCCGGTGGCCTCGTACTCATTCTCTTTGGGTAATTTCCATTTGGCAGTGATTGCTGTCAAATTGATGACGGTCAGCTCCAAAATTGGAGACAGAGGAACTGTGAGTTTTGAAAAAAATAAATTTTAATTAACAATAATGATTCATTCAGAGTATGGAATTAGATTTTCAAGGTTATTTCTTTTAAATAAAAGTGTAATATAAGCAGCTAGAAACAAGGAACAAGAGTTGCGAGTATATAAAATCTTCGACCAAATTTTGAATTTAAGTCATCTTAAAATTCTAAATTTTTGGTTAGATTAGTTATGTGCGAACTTATGTAATGTGTTAGTTATGTGCGAACTTCATTTGATTTTATATATTTGATTCTTCTTTCGTTATTCTATATCACAATCATTTAGAAAATGGTCGCCACAATCAAAATGTGGGTGCATCAATAATACCTTGGGAGCCGATGTGGTTTGGCATCTCGTGAGTTACCCACGGCCATTTATCGTCAGGCAGTTGAGGGAAACCCATCTTGGTGGCAGCCAGCACTCTGACGTCGTATTTCTTACCAGATATCAACCCTAAACCAAGAGGAGAGACGCAAAAGAGTTCAGGCATGCGTATACACAAATAAACGTTTTTCACGTAGCAGCTAATCTGAACTACAGCTGTGTTAATTCAATTCAGGTAGGGTTGTACTTACCAGTAATGGTATACTTTCGCAAATCGCCAGGTACGTCGATCACAGTGGTGGAGGTGGAGTTATTTTTCCGATATTGAATTTTGAACATGACTATTATTCCGCGAGCATTGATAGGAGATAAACTATCCCAGCTAACATGCAGCGACGTCAGGGTGCTTGTTAACGTCGCAGAGGGGGCAGCGATCGGAACTGTCAATGCGAACAAAATAATTTAATTAACTGTGTATACCAGCGTGTGTCCCTCGCATAGTGCTATATAGCACCAATAGGGGTACAGCAACGCCTGACTACAGTGATGGGAAATAATAATTAAAAAAAAAATATATATATATATATATATATATGTAATATCCCCCTTGAACATAACACGTTTATTTTCATAATCGCGAATGCACTTCCAAATTTTAATATCAGATCGGGTTTCCCAAGTCTTCAAAATTTAGAATCGAATCGCAAAATTAAAAAAAATCAAAATTTGAAATGGAATTTAATTGATCACAATCCTTTTTTAAAAGAATCATAAATTAAGTTGCCAAGTAACTTTGAATTTAGCAATTGCAGATAGTGTAAAAAACCAATTATTTCTCACCATCCTCGCCAGTCATCCAGGTGATCTTCTCAGAGTGCTCGCTGGCGCTTCTTTCATTGTACGCTCTCAGGTAGAAAGTGTAATTGGTGTATGGCTGCAACTTGGTCACTAGACAGCTGGTATTAATGGACACTGCTTGACGCTCCTCGCCACCTGTAAACAGAAAATGTTGAGTGAAAGAGTCGGCATTATCCTCCATACGTAAATTTGTACTAAGCGATAACGAATAATTTAATTTTGTTTTAATATATTCGATTAAATAAAGGGTTGGATACAGAGACGAAAACATATCTCACGCAATTTTTAAAAAAATCCTTTCTGTGTTCATCTCCGGGTTGAACTGGTTGTATGATCGGCAAATTTAAATGATTTTCACATTTTTTACACATAGTTTCACATAGTTTCACATAGTTTAATTTTTATTGGTATCACAACGAATTTCAAGAAAAATATTGGAATTCTTATGCTCCCAAAAAATAGCTCATTGGGATTTTTATGGTGTTATGAATAATATTTTTGCGCAAATACCACTAAGTTTTCCAAAGTTTTATTTTATTTCTTAGGTTAAATATATTGAAATTGTAAAATAGATGTATAGAAAAGAAAATCAGTCTGCTACACTAAAATCAAAACACACATACCTGTTGCCACGTAATAATGGAGGGAATAAGCCTTCATGGAATAGTCGCTGCGAGAAGTCGACGCGTTCCAGAACACCTCAATGGAGCTGTTGGATCTAGTGACCGCCCTGAGACCGGTCGGTGGATCGGGCTGGTCCTGCGACGTATTGACCAGCATGCGGGCCGCCGACCAACCCTTGCCTGCCACATTCTCGGCGACGCATTGGTAAATGCCTGAGTCGGCCTGGATGGTCTGAAGGATGACCAGTTGGTTGGTGGAGATATTCTTCTGCTTGATGCGCCCGTGGAACTCGATGGGGTGACCGTCCTTGATCCACTTGACCACGGGCGGAGGAATTCCCTGCACCTCACACTCCAGACGTGCGGTCTTGCCGAGGGGACCGACCACATTTTGCGGACGCTTGATGAAATCGGGTGGCACTGAAAAAAGACAGCAGCGAGGGCAGATTGTTGAGTAGCCATTTGTCACAATCACAAATCGCAGTACAGTATACAAAGTAGCGCATAGTGTGCTTGTGTGCATAGAAATATGTCTAAAAAAATACATCTAAAAATATGTTATCACTAATATAAAAAGGTAAATTGTCAAAATGAAGAGTAGGCCAACTATTTTGCACAACTGAACAATTATAATAGGGTTTATTTATTATATTTTTTAAATGTCTCAGAAACATAAATGATTGAAAAACCGAAACTCATTTGGAGAGGATTTGAGTGCCGTACAAAACTTATTTTTAAATTACACATGTTTATATTTTTGAACAAGCTAGAACTGAACTTCCTGTTTTTTGTTTTTAGATATCTTGCTTTAAAAGCGCAAATCCGTTGACGCCTAATTGAGATAATTAAGACATGTCAGATCGTATGAACAGGCGGCCAATTTGTTCACCTAGCCGGCAGAAACTAACAATAAAAAGAATGGGCAGAGAGCAAGGAAAGACCATAGATAATCACTTACTGAAAACTCGAAGCTGCACGATCTGATAGATGGACTTGGTTTCCAGGGTGTCCGGATTTTCATTGGTGGCTGTGCACACGTACGATCCGTCGTGATTGAGGTGGGCAGAATCAATGATGAGATTACCCTGGCCGACAATGGTGCTGGCAGAGTCGAGCTGCACCGCCTTATTATTCACTGGAACGTAGACAAAAAGATTGATTGGCATTTGCGCAACCACCGAAAAGCACAACACCTTTTCGCTGACATCAAAACTTTCTCGTCGTTAATTAGTAGTAGTTTGTGATCTCAAAATTGGAGCATGAACGTCACGTATTTGTTTTCCGAACTTTCTCCAATTTTATCTCGCTCTACTTAAAATCAGCAGAGGCAGCTTTTATATTTCGTAACCTGCATAAATTTACTAATTTCGTGTGCCATAAAAAGTAGCCGCGAGTTTCTTCCGGACATGAAGATTTGACAGGCTGCGATCACAATCAAAAATTCCCTTCAAGTTCATACAAAGGCAATAAGGGGAATTTAAAAAATAAAACATTTTAAAACAAAAAACAGAATTCTATGGAAACAAATGATTATATAATTATGTTTTTCTTTGTTTAAAAATGGCTGGATTGCAACAAGAAATCAAAAATGTATGACTACGACTAGAATGTTAATCACTTACCAGATCTAGCCCATAAAATTGTGGGTTTCGGATAGCCAGTAGCCAGACATTCGAGTACAACTGGTTCACCAATTTTGGCAACAACTGTAGATTCAGTTAACAGGTATTTCGGTGGATGATATACCTTGGTTGCTGTGAATTAAAAAAAAAATCGAATTGGCACAAATCAGATAGATGTCACTCAAATTGGTCATCGGCATGCCGGTCGTTGTTTCAAATTGCAGCCGAGTAGCCGATTGTGTTTGTGTACGGCGAGCTCAAATTGCGTCAAGCAAAATCAATAGGGGGCAATGTGACACAGTGGCGGCACTTACCGGCATTGATTTTCAGTTCTGCCGCCGCGCTGGTCGCATTGTGCTCGAAGCCATGAGCGACACACCGATAGTGACCGGCGTCGTCAAAGAGGGCGCCGTTGATTTGCATCGCTCCAGCCGGAAGGACAGTGAATCTGCGTAAACATTTAAAGTTCAAAACATTAAAGAACAGCGCCAGAAGTAAAATTTGTCGGTAGTTTGACCAGATTAATAAATAAAACTGCCGAATACCGTTACAACTGCAATTTTATGCATTGAGCGTCACCGAGTGAAATCGTATCAGCTAATACTCGTATTCTCACGAATGCGTTATTTTTTTTTTTTTTTTTTTTAGTTTCCATCAACTGTAGTCAACCGCACTAC
>JAQGBY010001571.1:0-28376 GCA_034698785.1 Mycogona germanica | reverse complement strand
TGGGCTAGGCAAAATGACCAGGTCGCCTCCTGGGGGGTTCTAGTTCTAGTTCTGGACCTCCTTAACAAATATCTCAGGTACTGGTCGTTCGACCCCCACCATAGGCCCCTCTCTTGGGGGCTGCTTGTGCGTACATATTGTAATTGTAATATCGCGGGAAGAGCTCGCGCTTTTTAATCGGCCCCGCTGCATTCGCACTGGAAGGTTGGTCCACACACCACGGGCAATGTGCTAAGTATGCCATACGCAACATCTCGATTCGGCTGCGATCAGGTGGCGATTCCCAGTTTCAAAACGCGCAGATAGATCTATCAACTGCCGAGTCGATCGGAGCGCCGGTTGCCTCGACATCGGGACGTTGCCATGACAACAGGGGCCACGGCAATGATGATGATGCAGATGCACTCACACGCGCGCGCGCGCGGCGGCATTGGAGATATCCTCTGAAGGCCACCTGCTAAACAGGAAGCCTTTCAGCGAATACCATGTATTTGTAGGCAATATGGAAAAAAAGTCAATAGAAGTAAGAAATCAGGTTAGAAATGTTTCAGTCCTCTTAAAGGCGATTCTCCTTTTCCCCATTCACTGTAGTCACAGCACTACAGGAGTTTCTGTGCCCCTCTTGGTGCTTAGGCACTATGCGAGAGGCATATTTTCACCAGTACCCCGGGATCGAATAATCGAGAGCCCGCGCCGTGAATCGAACCATTGACCACCGAGCCACAGTCGATCGCATTACCGACTGGGCTACGACGAGACGTCCTCTTCACAACTTTACATTGGAAAGACATAAAACTGCATTTCAAATAATATGTTATGTAGCAACCTATGGATTACACGGAAGTCGTGTAATCCGAAGAGTTCAGTGTAATTTACAAATTTTCGAGTAATGCAGTGTAATTTCAATGAATCGTTGAATTTCGTTGTTCGCAGTTTAATTTTAGCACATAATTTCGATATTATCGATAGATGCCCTTCGAAGAAATGCAAAACTTTCATTTTTAATAGCCCGTGTAATTGTCTACTTCGTCGTGTACTTTTTTCTTCCGTTTCTTAGGTAGGCCCCTCGTTATGTGTACGGAAGTCGGAGATGTACATAATTCACATCAACGACCGCTGGCTTGACTGTTGCCCCTTGCTGAATGGCAATTCTGCATAAACAAGTTGTAATACACTACAATTTGTGAACACGGACATTGAACAGGCAAAGATGCTTTTGTCGTGCTGCCCCTTATAAAAGAGCAAACATGCATGCATAGTCGCAATGAAAGTTCTAGCGTACGAGGGCAGCAATTCGCATTAAAATGCTGTTGAATCAACGAGCCATACAGGAAATAATTGCACAACCTAATCTAGATCACTTGGCCAAACACCCTGTGTGTGGCACTTGCCAGAGCTCTGAGGAGGAGTGTCGCATTTCCAAATACATAGCAAATACAAAAGCACCACCAGCAGCAGCACTAACGCTCACATCAACACGTTTTTTTTGACGCGTTGACTAACAGAAAAATTCTTTACAAAGAGGTAATCGTGCAGGTATGTGCTATGTGATTTTCCTTGAAAAATTAATTTTTTTAAATGGGTGAAGGACAACGAATGAGGAATATTTAATCACCATATGCACGAAAGAAATGCAAAACTTGCATTTTTAATCGGCACACATAGAATTTGACAATACACCTGTTTTAATTTGTCAGGTACCGACTGCAAAGTGGCAAGGTGAAACCACTTGAAATGAAAGGATATCAAATTTGAAGGGACATGTTGGCCATGGTACAATAAATACGAGGTTCACATGAGCTTGCCATGATAAATTTAAAGTCACCGAATGCAACACTAACGGTTATTTGCTTTAACTACAGTGCAGTTTCTCGTGACGCTAACGGCAACTCCGTAAATACACTTTCTCTCCATTGAATTTCTCAAAGCTGGGGGAGGGGGGGACACAATTTCGTCGTTTCGGATAGACAAAATAAATAGAAGAAAAAATTCAAAAAGAAACTGACGTCACTTGGCGCGCGTGGAGATATTCAAATGTGGCTGCGGATAATCTGGCGGCAGCAAATGTAGACCAGTCTTTGACGAAGTCGGTCGTGAGCAGAAAAGGTTGAGGGGGGAATCGTGGCTGACGAGCCAGCAACCTCCATAACTACCGAGCACGAGTCAGACATTTAGCACACACCTTTTGACAGCACCTATCCTTATATCTTCATATAGATACACTATATGGTGGCCGACGCGCGAGAACATATGACCGACCGACTTAAATTTTGCCGGACTCCTTCAGCGAGTACGGACGAAACCAGCGGAATACGAAATGAGGTTTGCCGATCAATTGACGTGTTCGCGTTGGTACTGGTGCTGGAGGGTTGGGAGAGGGGGGGGAGTGAGAAGCGCTCACGTCCGAATAGACCAAACCTACTTTTACGAGCATTCCGTTACGTAGAAATGAATTACAACTAACTAATAATGCGATGTATGCTTGCAACGAAAAATCGACATTGAAACAATACCGCATTTACATATCTAAAGCATCATCAAAAGGGCATTATTAAAACGTTTGTAGTACGGGAATACTTTCAGCGTTTTTAAAGTAAACATTGTGTACATGTGGGGAAGAGGTGGGATCGATACGCTATCCCTAAATGTGTTTGCATACGTATGATCATAGTATTTTGCGTCAATATCAGAAAACACATTTCAACTGTTCGTAGAACGGACCTCAAGTTTGAATTTCACAGATGGAGCCGGCCATAGATAGCTACAGCACAACACATTTTCATCGTACGTATGACCACAGGAATATAGAACATACCCTGGCGTACCGTACTTGAATAATGAGGGCCAGCTAAACGGTCGACGCCAATGTATGGTCAAAAGATACTTGACCTGGTGGCTAATAATTCGTCGAGCGCAGTTGGAGGTCACGCGGGTCGAGAGTGCGCTGAAACGTCGCAATAATTATTTCGCCTGCGCCAACGAATATGTCGTTCCCTCTCTCTATTCTACTGTATATGAAGCGGTAGTATTTTATGTCACTGTAAATAAGCAGTGATACTTTCGTTCACTACACTATAATTATATTTATATATAAATATATATCCCGAGTCTATAAAGGCTGATACACGGGCTGACTCGTATTCGTATACTGGGTGCATATATTCACATGTACTGTACATATAGTCAGGTGTCTCTATACCTTGTGCGTGTACTATATACGGCGAGTATATTTGTAATTATGACATATGAGGTCCACAGATGCTGGAATCTAGGAATTGTTCATGCATGCGCGCGGCTCTGGGGAAACTGGCACGCAATTTAAATGAGACATTTTGTCGCCTAGTAATCAACTTGTCACCTGATATTTTCGTATGTCGACAATTTTATTAATTTCTGGCAAAGCCGCTTCCTGCACGAAAAGTTGGGCGACTGCAATGTGCCAGAATTGTTGACCGATTAAATTAAAAAATAATTCGTCTACACACGTCTCGAGGAAAGGTCCTACTCTGTATAGTGGGCACTGTGACAGGCTTATTCGTTCCTACTGAATTTCAATGGAAGTGACAACATAACGCGCTCGCCTCACTGAGACATTAGTTAGTGGAAGCAGTAAAACTAAAACGATTTCACTAACGCGAACGTTCCCATAGAAATAACAGTACATTTAGAAGATGAAAAGTTCAGCCTACTGCACTTTTCAATTTTTTATTTTAATGTATTTTATTTGATAGTAACACTTTTCCAGATTCTGGAACGCACCTACAGCTCTGTACTGACTACTGAGTGTTATCGACATTTGAAAAAGTTGTGTTAACATTTTCAACCGTCAAATTAAATGTTGATATTTTAAGAATCTAGAAAAGTTGCATACACTTGAAATGGAATATTGTTCGCACTATTTCCCCCCCCCCCCTTCCATTCCATCGCCTCTCAGAAATTAGCGAACGACACTCCCACAAACGCACCTGTTCCACGTGTACACTTTGCAATCCCCAGGAGCGACGAACCCCCGGAGACCTCGTACGGTGTAAGCTGCATGCGACTGCTCTAAATTGAGCTGTACGGGATTCGACGAAATCGAGGAAGTCGAGTAATTCTCAACAGAGGCAAAGATAGATATCTAATGAGGACAGAGATACTCGAGTGCAGGTACAGTGTATTTATTTTTTGCCAACAAATAGTTGGAACAGTTTTACAGTAAACGTTTTGAATGGATCTGGGAAAATATTCAGCACCTGTCATTATTCGTAGGAGACATTTTATCACATAATTATTTTATCAGCAACAAAGCATAAGAATGGACTGACAGCGTTTTAATTCATGGAGCCTCACCAGCTCGTCATCGATTTTCCACGGTTCTCTTGATAATTGAACACAAATTTGCCTAGATATAATTTTAGGGGTCAAAACATCTTACAGAAGCGTTTTTTTCTTGATGTAATATGAATTCAAACAAAGATGTAATATCAATACAGAGATTTCGGTGACATAAGGCATATTCTTCCTAATTAAAAAAGGCTTCCTTAATATACAAATTATTTTTTCGAACACATATTTATTTTTTCGAACACATATTTATTTTTTCGATCCGCTTTCAACTGAACTGTCGATAGAAATAAATAAGATAAGCAAATGAATTTCAGAAATTGCACATAAATAATAGATCGCGTCAAACGGTCATCCACCTGAGATCGAGAGCGACATCGATGTTGTTGGTGAACATGGTACCCAGGACAAGGTACGTTTCCGTCACTGGTATCGCTGTAATCAGCATTCGCGACGAAGTGGCAGAGGCTCGTACACAAACGTACAAGCACCACATAAGTAGGTATACGCCAACACGCGCGCTCAAAGCAACACGACCCACCAAATAAAAAAATAAAAAATAATAATAATTCTAGTCACATTTTACAGCTCAACAAAGGGGTAGCTGCGGATCAGGCGATACGTGCATGAGGCGCGTAAGCAAGCGGCTTTCACCAACGCCCATTAGTGTAATTAATATGTATTATTCAAGCGTTGCAATAGTAGACAATTAACAGGCGAAGCTCTACCACGGTGGGAAAAACGCAGAGTGGGTGGGGGGTTTACTGGCGAAATCCAACTGCCGAGAGAAGGGGGGGGTCGAATTTTAGAAAGTCGAGTCGTCGGGCGCCAGCATGTGTAAACGCAAGCGGGAACATTTCTAGAAATTAATGCGGAAAAAGGCGGTTACATAGTTACTTTGAATACTGTGGTTCTTAAACGTAAACATATATATATATAGGCCCCTCCATACAATAAGAACAGGTATCGAGTTCAATGAAGATACATGTATGTGTATTGTTTCGGGAGACCCTGGGTCCACGTACAAATGTGTCCAACTCGAATAAATGAGAAAAATATCACAGTTCAAACAATTTCACACGGCGAGAAAAAGTTTGCACCCTACACTCACGAAACAGTAAATTAGGCATGAAGCAACAATTTATTTCTGGTATCAAAAGATCACCACTCTTCAACAGACATTCAGGCAAGCAAACAGACTCGATTCATATACATTATTGTAAATTTTAAAAAACGTTTAGAAGTGTCGGCAGTTTCTCTAACAGTTTGTCCTACGGCTCGAACGCCGGAAACTAAAAATTTCTAATAGAACCGAACTTTTTTCTACCGCAGAATATCATAACTTCTATGCTTAACTTCAAATATTGGTGCTTCTTCTGATTCGGATACATTGGATACTTGAGCGCACTTTGATGGGGAACGGTGTTACTTCTGTGTTAATGTCAGCGCCGATGGGGATCACCATTTTTAACCATAGCAGATTTCGGGCTTCATTAATCCCGAAATTCTTACGAGCAGATGTCTTTAAAAGGCGGAAGAGGTCTCAGGTGGTTGGGACACGTTGGCAACTGTGTAGCGCGGTGATGTTGCCGGTGTACCAAAGTGTGGACTAGATTTGCATTTCAAATGTGGGGTTATCGAGGAGGTACGGCGTGACGATTAAGGTTATTCACTCGTTCTCATTTTCTCCATCTCCGTATTTAGATTGATTTTTCGTTCGCCACACATACTGTACACAATCTGCAGGTGCACCATTTACGTCCAGCGTTTTCCTAACTTGCGGATCGCGTATATCCGGATAATATCGGTGGTTCTCATGCGGCAATGACTTCCGTAAAATGCTAAAATAATTATTTATTATATTTTAATTATTAATTATTTTGTTGATTAAGAACGATCAAGAATCTTCAACATATAAGGTTACCAACCTGGAGCCGGTTGGTGTTGGCAACGGGATTAGTTTGACCTGTGATCCCTGAAATGGCTCACTAGGAGTTGAAACCCCAGGGAGAGCGAGTGTAGGATGACGATAGGGATGTATGTGTGGTGAAAACACAAAAATGCAAAGGCAAGGCACAATAACTCCTATCGAGTGTACAGAGGACCCGAGTGCACGCACCAGAGAGCAGCACTGATTAGATCACTCGCCACACTCCAGAGGGCGCTTGAAGGTCGTAGCCGAACAAAGCACAACGCTAGTACAATATATTGCTGCCAACAATAATTAGAAGAAAATATTTTTTCTCTTTTCTTTGTCGAAAGATTTTTTGCCCCACTCTCGGACGTACTTTTTGTCGATTTTTTGCATTCTTTTTTTGCGAGTGCGCCTTTCTCTCTAAGAAAGGCGTTGTAAGATGAGGATGGGGGTGGTTTGAGGAGAGGAAAATGTTGGATAAAATTACGTCATCAAAGCAGCCGCTAACAGAGTACCATATCCGTCCACTAATGGAACCATCGGAGTCTAATCTGGTTTAAACGAACAACTGTTCTGTGCAAAGCAGCACAGTTAGGTCGTTTCACAAGTAATCCAAAGTTACATCAAAAATGCAAAGTATATATTTAATATACACAAATGAAAAACCATTATAGACATCTACTGCCAAATTCACATCGACTTCGGTTTAGATTGATGACTTCATTTGTTATGAATGAAGCCATTTTGAGTAACGAGTCCATGAAGAGCACTACAGCTTCAATTCACTTCTACACGTATTTTGAAATCCTGTTTTAACTTGCGACCTATTTCTCGCCGTCTCAGTAGGACGTTAGGATATGGAAAATGTAAATGAGAATATAGAACAGGAAACGAAACAGCACCGCAGCACAAGTCCGGCTCGCCGTATAGTTTAACGGGAGGCCCATGCGCGTTGGGGAGGGGGGACATCTTCGTACGCATTTGCCCTGGGCAGGTGCAATCTCCACATTCCGAGTTCACCTGCATGTGTGCATGGCCCGGGTCGGAGCGGGCGCAGTGACTGTTCTGGCTGCTTAGCTCACGGCAGGCAATTATACAATTAAATAGAGGAAGCATGCGCTATTACTTGACTGCGGCGCAACGCGGTAATAAATTCTGAGTGTATATATTAATTACTCCGAACGATGAAAAACGACCAGAGGAGAGAAGAAAGAGTGAGCGAGAAAAAGGAAAACTGGTGGACAGCATGCAGTAGTCAAATGAGTTTTAGGTGAACCGCACTTTTTTAAAAAATTTATTTCCAATCATTGTAGTCGCTGCACTACAGGTGTTCTATATGAGGAGCACGTCCAGTACCCCAGGATCGAAATTTTTCGAGGGTCCACGCCGGGAATCGAACCCGGGACCGCCGAGCAGCAGAAAAGTTGAATTTAATGCTTCAAATGGAGCGCAGGTGAGATACATACAGTATATGGGGGACCTCTAAAACTCTGGCGCTCCGAAGAATGAGTTGATTCGGTGCACATTTAGGAAACAGAAGGATTAGGGACAAATGCAATCAACCGTAAAATGACGAAATGAGCACCACCAAATAATGTGAAAATATAGCACGCCCCTGAAGAAAAATATATATTGTCCTTTGCCTCACGTCTAGCTCTTGCGGGGAAGAATCACTGACAAATTGTCCGATCAAATGTAACCACATGAATTAGTCAATAAGTTTAATTTTACGCAATAAGGCATATTAATCAGGTGATGACTACAACAGACAGCGTGCTCCCGTGCTCGTTCACATATGCTTAATTTTACGGATAAAATGTTGTTTTAATGACGTGAAAAAATGGTGACCGTTTCTTTCAATCGCAGCTGCCGACGTCATGTAGGTGAATATACGTTATTTTTGTCCCGCATGCTTTTTGCACAGCGACATTTAAAAAAAAAATTGCAAAAGTATTGAGATTGCGTGTGTCACCCCCCACGCCGAGCCATCCGCCACTAAACACACGAAGCCTTGCCGAGCACACGTCCATCAACACCGATCCTAATAGGTTATGCACATAAGGTATCATTTGCATATGGCTTACACTGATACAACACGAATGCACGAGTTCACCTAGGGGTGGAGTTTGTGTGTGCTGGTGCAGTGAAGCAGAAGCAGCCCAACCATGACAATTACAGTAATTACCAATTCATTATGCCCAAGCGAAGTGGACAACGTGTAATTAGCATGGCTGACAATACATATACGTTACACAAACATGTATGCATAAAGAGTATACCAAGCATATGCAAAGTAGGTTATATTGTTTTGAATTGTCCTATCTCTCTGTCCCATATGGGGACGATACTCGTTAACCGTTCTGTTAGTATTTTTAAAGTAATATTTTTGAAAGTATCGACGCGGTACTTATAGGAAGATGCACAAATACTTTTCATAACAGCTTTGCTACCCGCCATCTTGTGATCATAAACTGAAAATGATCGATCAGCCTAAATACCATAAGGGAAATATTAATTAGAATATCACGTAAGACGCAGCCACTGACCGAGTTGTAGACCTCCTACTTACAACTCAACACCACTTTAGGTACAACAAAACCAGTAGAATAAGACGTCCTGAATATACAGAGTACAACATCAATTAAAGGTTGAGCTCGGGACAGCATCGGACGAAAATGGGTCGAACGATAAAACACTTTAAAATAATAATTGCGTGCTATTATAGAATGTTTCCATTAATTAATTCT
The DNA here is from genome assembly GCA_034698785.1 of Mycogona germanica. Lineage (NCBI taxonomy): Eukaryota > Metazoa > Arthropoda > Diplopoda > Chordeumatida > Chordeumatidae > Mycogona > Mycogona germanica. The sequence goes on along the minus strand of JAQGBY010001571.1, from coordinate 19,388 downwards.
CATTAAATATTAGTACGCTATTATTATTTTTAAAGAGTTTTATCGCCGACTATGTTCATCCCTTTTCGTTCGGTGCTGTTTTAATTTTCTGCACAGCTTTTAATTTCCGTAAAATAAACAATATTTTACGGAAAGGTTATTGAACACATCAGATTAGAAATCTCTATTTCGATTTTAACAGTTCGACATTGCGTAGTAGCAGAACCACCTCGAGTACAACTGATGAGAGAAATCTGGGTAACTTTTGAAAACGTATAGTAAGCTCACAAAATCTTATTTATTTCTAAATCATTTTGGGTTTGGCGAAGGAAAAAGGGTGATGCCTTTTTAAAGTAAGTTTGTTATTGTTCATATTTCTGGCGCCTCGCCAGCTCGTCGTCGATTTTGCACGGATCTGTCCCGTGTTTGCACACTTCTGCAAAAATATTGTGCTTCCTGAGTCCGCACATTTCGTAGCACCGGCGTTGATACGATAGTCGAGCTGCATATATGGCATATATTCGCCCTCAAAATGAGCTGGAACTACAACTTTTACAGCTTCACCTTGATATTAACGATGGCTATATACATACATTCAGAGGCGTTTTAGCAGCCGCAACAGAATTGAGCACTAAAAATCAGTAATTAAGCACAACAGCAGAAGTTAGCCAAATATTTCAGGGTCGCCAAGTCACTCGGAGCGTTAAGTGTTGGCTAAGCAGGAAAGACGGGGAGGCTTCGAGGACCTAAAGCAAGCAGCTCAATTTTGTTTTATAGGTCCGTTAAGGTGCCTCTCCCTCCAACAAAGCCGGTTGAAATAGAATCGCAGAGTTCGCAGCTATGTATAAAAGTGTTGCCGCTAGTGGCGCTTAATCCACCAAATCACAATTCACCTCTGGGCTCACTGGGAATGTTGAATGAGCGAGAAAATCCAGAAAAAAATCCGATTGTCGCACAAACTGATTATTTGGATCGTTACCAGAGAACACCAATAACAGTCATGCAAAAAGTAAGTCACATTTTTCATGCGTTGCTGCGCCTTGGGTTTGCAATCACAGCTTGCATGAGCTTCATACAGCTTGGGAACAGAGAGAATCCCAGTATCACACGAATAAAAACTTTAAAAGCAGTGTGTGAAAAGCAAAACAAATTCGATGAATGTGTTTGAATTAATTAATCGAAATAATTAAACCTAAACGAAAATGTGGTATTATTTACTTTGGGATTGCTGAACTGTAGGAGCATAAATGACTTGGTTGGGATAATCGAAATGGCGAATGATGGAAGTGGGGTGGGGAAAATTTTTTACTAACCACATAGTTGCACACAAAAAAACCGCAGCGGAAACCGAATGCCCGATTAACTGCCTCGCGACAACCCTTATACCCTCTTTGATTCCTGCCTGTCAGCCCAACGCCCACTCAGAAGCACCAAAGTAGACCTCGACACCACTAACAATTGTGCAAACAACTTTTATGCTCGTTAGAGGGGAAACCCACAAACCAAACTTCTAACTTGGCACCGAATTCCTCGAAAAAATTGAGAAGGGGGAAAGAAAAGAAAATAGAGGAAAAAAACTCATGCGGAAAATTCCAATCGTTGGTCGGATGGAAGCGCTTCTCTAAAACGGCAAAATCGTTATTGTTTTTTTTCTTCCAGAAGCACAACAATTTGTTTTTGGTTGACGGCCTAGACTGAGATTATAGCCTGCACGCATGGGAGAAATTGAACAAAAAGTGAAAACATCGATGTAGCATTATTATTGAATATGGCGTAAATTATCACTTAAGATATGACGCAACAAAAAATTAAAGAGTAAGACGATGTGTGGTATTTTTGCGTTCATCAAAAGTTTGCTTAGTCGCTCACTAGGAGCATTGCGATCTTACATGATGACTTTTACGTCCCCGACGCATTCGGTCATCAAAATGTTTCGCGAATCCGCCATGAATCGCGAAAACGATCTGCGCCGTTTTCTGGTATTTCGGTTCAGGCAAAGTTGACATCTTAGTTTAATTTCCTCGAAAGCTTATTTTTAGATGAAATTCGAAAGGGCATTATCGTTTAGTCGTGACTGAACAGATTGACATTAGTTTGGTATTGATTTTGACAGACAAGCGCATGATACGATTTTTCGCAATGTCGGATCATGTCACAAGTCAGTCAAACGAAATGCACTGACCGCACATACCACACACACACACAACCAATCCATTCTCTCTCGCCGATCTCATTTCTCGAGCTGAACTCAAAAACAGTTTTCAGATGTTGCCGACTAAAACGGACACCATCGCTTCACTAGAAGAGAAATCATTTAATTCCCTGAAACGAGTCTATGGTATATTAATGGTATAATAAATAGCGAATGTCAAACGCCATGTTGCGCGAAATTGATAAGACGAGTAAAATAATGAGGCTTTCTAATTCAATTCAGTGTTCTGCGTCATTATCTGGCGATTGAACTACTAGAAGTTCACGACTGGCCCGTGCTGCAGCGGATCGATCCGGATTGGACGAATTGGAATACGAAACGTATAAACAAACTGAATGGCAAATGGGCGCGCGCCATGTGCGAATCGAAACATCAATTTCATTAAATGTTTATCAAGCTCACACCTCATTTCGGATTCAGGCATTTCCGCTCTCTCTCTCACTCTACCGGCAATCACTTTGCCTGCTGCACGCATGGCTCTATAGGCTTGCACCATCTACCACCACCCACCACCCCCGACGTGTGCTGAAAAAGTGCATTTTAAAGACGATATGGCCTACACATTCCAATGTATCGGACTTTGGTTCGGGGCGCATCCGCCAATTGTGTTTGGCGTTTCCGGTTCATGCGAGAAATATTAAATCTTTTTTAGGTCATAGCTGGAAAGGACGGCCTCCAATTTTCTATTTTCAAGTCGAGCCTGGCGGTACCCAACCTAAGTCGATATTTTTTACAACAATAAACGTGTGTTTTGCAAATTATTAACCGCTCAAAACGTGCACAACGTCATTTTGATTTTAAGGGTTTTTTCAATTCAAATTAGACAGCACACACTTCAAGAATCACGAATCACTTCTTATTCGACTTTAATATTTGCTCGTAGCTGATCTCCCGACCCCCGCCATAGGCCCCCCTTTTGGATGTTTCGACAAGCTCCGACAAGCTTCGACAAGATCGTGCTGAAATTGAAAGGATCGGGTTGAAATTGGTAGTCATAAAACGAAAAATATTTTATTGAACGTCTGAAGACGCGAAAATTTAATTTGGTTTAATTTTAATTTAATTTTAATTATGCCTGTCAAAATTAAATTAAAAAACTAAGATTTTATCAATATGATGTGTGAACAATGAGAGAGTTACGGTCCTTTGTTTAAACGCATGAGATGCGCGCTAACAATTATGAATCAAGCACACATTTTTATTTTGCTCACAGCGATAACCAACGGAATGTCTTCCATCTGTTTGACGGGTTTGAAAAAAAAGGGAAAGAAAAAAGGCGAACGAACGGGGCACAGCGGCCGCGGTCAATCTGCAGAACCGCCGAAGTCTGATCGCCGTCGGCATGGAACAACTGCGCTGGCCGCATCCAACGGAATCTCGTTTTCGGGGCGAACCGCGCCGCACTCGTGATTTGTAGACTTCCCCTGCGGCCCGCTTTAATGAGGTGAAGTTGAAATTACCCGGATTACTTTATCTAAGACGAAACGGAAACAACGCCGTGTAGTGCGCAAAAGCGATTCTGCTGCGTGCGGCTGATGCGCGCGCGTGTGCGAGCAGCTACTGCAGCGCCACTCGGCGAGCGCCGGAGAAGAAAACACCGATCGGTTTTTTCTTCTCGATTTTCCAGGTGTATAGGATATAGGACTGACTGCACACGATTCAAGGAGGATCAACGGTTTAAAAAAACGAAACGCGCTGGAATAACATAGACCTACCGCTCTTCATATACAGTTTTTCGAACAGAAATGAGTGCCCATGTGTTCGGCCGATAGGAGACGCTGCAATCGCGCACCGGTTAAAAAGCATATAAATTTTGAGGAAGATGTCGATTCTAGACAAAACAGCAAAAACGTGGTGCTACCCAGAAACAATCAAGAGTCCGACTTTGTCCCTAAAAGAAGTGTCGGTTGTGCGCTATCTAGACGTTTATCTCTTTGATCAGACCAGCTCGCCAAAGGTTCAGTTTGAATTGCCCAACATTAGAAACGCTCCCAAACAAAAAAAATATATATGAGATTCACCCTTCTACTCTTACACTGATCTAACTACAGCGATATATATACACAAAAAAACAATCTCTATCATGCAGCAGTTGGACAAAATAATCGTAGGAGAAAACCCCAAATCGACTGGCGTCCCCCCGCCGTAGGCCCCCCGGGGCTGCTTGCGGGTACATTTTGTAAAGAAAGAAACGTGACCGTGGTAACAGCAAATTACCAATCGTGTAATCGGGAACATCTAAAGTTGAGCTCAATTTGAAACAATGACACATATAGCACAGTTTTTCTTCGATGAACTTGAGCTGTCCCTAGTAGGCCTCGAGCACCTAGATGTGTAGCATGGCCATGGGCATATATAGGTATTTCTGTATGCACGTTTGCATATCGCTGCATGTGAATGCAGAAAAATCACGGACGCGAATCATTGAAATGAAGTGTTTGGAAGAAGCGGGGGGGGGGGGGGGAAATCATTTGCTTCGCACACGTCTCGGTATTTACTCTTGTGTAAATACACATTTTGAGCGCGAAGATAGGCCTACACACGTAGATAAACACTACATGTGCGATGCGCGCACAGTCATGCATGAGGGGCCGGATTCCTGCATAATGCTCGTCCATTCTGCGTACGGCGACAAATGTTTGCGTTACGCAAGGCGGGCCCTTGAATGCAAATTACTGGCTAATGTTTGGATAAAATTTACTGACGCCCCCCCAGTAAACAGAGTTGAGGGATCCGCATTCACACGGATGGTATCCCGTTATTTTTTTTTTTAATGTAACACGCACGATCGTGCCAACACAGAAAATGACGGGACCAGACGACCCAAAGTTTGATACACGCTGCTCTCAATACACTTCATAAGTCCTTTCATTCAATGCAACGTTGTCCAGTTTATGGGGTAATTTACACATAAATATGAGCGCTCAACCTAATGTTACCGACACCATGGTGCTGCAGTCTCATGCCGCCAAAAACCGATGCAAGCCGTGCCAGAGGCAGAGAGAAAGTGATGACATTTTAAAAATGAATATAAAATTAATTTAGCTGAATGCCATACGAAGGGGGCGGGTTACGAGAACTACCTTTTTGAATCGGATGAAATAAAATATTTGAATTTTGTACAGGCTCTCTCTCGCTGACTGTATCTTGCAAATAGAATGGATTTCACCGATTTGTTTGGAATTTTCCACTGATGAATGAAAACAATATGTGTGTGTTCAGTACTTTCATATTCGATTCGGGAGAAACTCGAAACTCAAAATAAAAATGAATATTGTATGGTAAGCACATGCAACTGATTTACTATTTTAATTAACTATTTTAATTAATATCCCGACTGAATTCATTCACCCTTGTGATGCTGACACCACCAATGTCAAAGACACGTCAGAATCATCGGCAGATTTATTTTTCTCTTTTCCAACCTTCGCGCGAGGGAGGGAGGGGGGGGGTGAGTTAAAACTGGGTAGGCCAAACACGCCAATCAATCAGTCGCTCGCATGTATCGGGGCTTTATACAAGAGAGGGCGAGCGTTGCCGCATGATCGATTGGCCAAAAAGAGCCGGGCCACGCCGCCGAAACCGAACTGCGTGCTCGGAAATGTCATGCACGATTGCACCACGCTTTGAGGCGTTCCAACTGTTTTGCCAACGCCATCGCGAACACAACCCCCCCCCCCACCACCATCTCTCTTTGATGGGGAAACGGCATGAGGATTGACCGGGTCACCACAATCATACACCCCCGCGCGACAAATTAAAAACGGCGATCCCGATCTTTAAGATCAACTTGAATTTCATTTTCAGATCATCGAGATTTTACACCTTCATGCCCTTTTTTAATTTTTAGAAAGACGCACCTCGGTGACCAGATAGGTTCAATACCGTTTTTGAATAGTCACACTTTTTCAGGTACTTCTTGACGTATTTATGCACCATTCAGCTATTCACACAACCTGCATTGGCGGAGCCCTGGGTTCGTTCATAATTGCATATGTATGCTTGATTGTTGTAACTTTCAACTTTAACGTAAACACTCTGTCGTCTTGTCATTAAAAAAATAACATGTATCGCTTCCTCAATATTATGTTGTATCTGGTGGGGAAGTTGAGGTGTTCATTCACCAGTACTTTCCGTTCATTAAATATTATTAACCACAAAAAAAAACTTTTTCAGGACGCTTTTCAACTGGACAGCTGCCACTAGGCTTTAACCTAATCAAGAAGCAACGTAGCAAAGTATCAAAGCAAAATCAAGTAATGTAGTAGTAGTATTTTTTCCTTCAATTGTTGGTCCAACCACATGAAATCTCGAAAAAGGATGGCGCGCAGAACAACCTTTCATGTATGATATTCATCATAACAGATACAGTAACGTTTTACTAGTAGCAAAAAGCTGGTCTCGGGAGGAAATGCACCCGTGGTATTATAACAGGCAAGAGAGACCCAGTTGGGGCAACAACAACCGCGGACCAAAACAGGCGCATGCATGCAACCACATCGCCGTGAACGGTCGAACGCCTCCTCCCTCCCGCCACCCACTTCCATCAAAACCGCACCAGCGGCACGACACGCTCGTTGTTATCGACTTTTGGCCCAAATGTCAATTGGGTGGCCGGCGGAGAAGGGCCGAAATGGACTTTTCGAAATATGCAGGAACAGTCAACGGTGCACGTGTATACTACTGTATATACAGTGGAGATACAATAATATCATGGCCAAAAATATCCTTCACGATTAACAAAAAATAAAAGGAATATCAAGCCATCAATTAATAAACTATAGGGGGTATAGTGGCGATCAACTAAAATTGAAAACGCGACCATATTAATCCCATGGGACTGAAATCAAACCAGATTGCCAGTCTAAAAGTAACCTCATCAATAAACTTATCAAACATCAATAGTCTTAAAGAAGAATGAACTAATTCATATAAAATATGGAATATAGTAAATTGATGTCCGATAGTAAGACACTTTTTTCGGACATCAATTTACTATATTCCATATATTATATGAATTAGTTCATTCTTCTTTAAAATAATATCTGTCTCAGTGTGTTCCAGAACACTTTCTTATCAATAGTCTTATCGCCTTTTTGGTATTGCGTCCAGCATTCCGCTCATCCCTATCTTGTTCATCAATAAACGGTAGTAGTTAGAAAGGCGACTCAACGTTACATGGGACGTCACTTTCTCCATGTTGATGTTGAAGTATTTCCCATCTCACGTTTATGTCGTCATAGGTATAAAATAAAAATAAAAGAAAATCCAAAAACTGTCAATAACTAGACACCAGAACGCCACCAAAATATTTCGTTGGATGCAACAGCATTCATATCACAAAGTTTCATTAGGTGGCTTGCTCGGGGATTGTTAATTGCGGCGATACGTTTAAAAACCGCGACCACCTCAATAATCTCGCATGTGAGAGGACCCATAGATGCATTATGCAAAGCAACATTTTTGTCGAGATGCTGATACTGTGTACATACAATGTATCATATTTATGAAGCTCGCATTTGCATTCGCTATCAGGACAGATTGGCTACAGAGCCAAGAGCAAAACAAAAAAAAACCACACACACAAAACGACTACGCCATCACGAGTCCCGTGTACAGACTATATATATACGTCAACGAATCGGCCATGCGGAGCGAGTAGGACTCTTGTGCCGTCACACCAAAAAAAAAAGTTTTCGAGATCCAGTTTCTCGTTCACGGGAGAACCCGATGAAAACAAGGAGTTAAGTGCTACCTCTAAACAGATCTGTTTTTTCAATTTCGTTTGCAAAATGCATTATTGACAGATATTGGTTTCTTTGGCGGCGGGAGGTTGGGTCAATTGAACGCACCTTGTCGCTCGCACCTTTAATGGCTTTACTTAATACGACGAAAACTGGTGGCGAAAGAAGACAAGAGAGGCTAGAAATTTCCTTCATTGTATCCTAACAAATATAAAAACAAAGGCTGAGTTTTTTTTGGTGCTAAATCTATATAAATTTGGTCGTGAAGGTTATTTACCCGTCTACGGAGTCTCACTAATTTCAATTAAGACGCAGCCTTATACCTGAGGACTAGGTCCTCAAATGTGAAGACACATTTGCTCGGACAGGACTGACCGGACCACCCGGACCCCACACACGATACAACAATCCAGCTTTAGCCTAATACATCCAGTGACCGTAGTAATCCGTAGCCCAGTCGGCATTGCGACTGACTGTGGCTCGGCGGTCCCGGGTTTGATTCCCGAGGTACTGGTCGTACTGGTGTTCAGGGCGAACACGCTGGTGGACCTCCTTAACAAATATCTCAGACACCTTTGTCCTTAACTGGTTATTCGACCCCGCCATAGGCCCCCAACCGGGGCCGCTTGTGATATTGTAATTGTAACTTGACCAATCAACTGTAATCGAATAATATATTGTAATTGTAACTTGACCAATCAACTGTAATCGAATAATATCGGTGCTGTCCCGAATCCACCAATCCTGATTATCACCCATACGTCCTATAAATCTTTCTCACCAATCAACTGTAGTCAGTCAACCGCACTAAAGGATTTTCTGTACCCCTTCATGGTGCTAAGGCACTATCAAGGGACACGTCCAGTAATCCGGGATCGAAATTTTCGAGTGCCCGCGCCGGAAATCGAACCCGGGACCGCCGAGCCACAGTCAGTCGCAATACCGACTGGGCTACGACGAGTCGTACTGACTGAATTGATTGAAGTGAGCCACTATGCCCGGTACTTCCCGGTACAAGTATTTCTCTATAAAAACTCTTTGACGTTGGAATATTTTTAGTTTCTTAGTATGTGTTGAACCAAAACAAAATGACCCATCGTGTAAAATTTCCCTAAGACATCCTAAATATAGCTAGTGGGACCACATTTATAAATTCGTCGACATAAGGAATTGTAAATACATGCCATCATTCCAAATGTGTGGGCCGAAGTTCAATCACCTTTGGGTTGCACACGCAGCAGTAAGAAGGGGAGGGGAAAGGGGAAAGCCATTTTCTTGAAACTTGTTTTTGTCGGTCGAGATAAGTCCGTTGATTTCTCAGTCTCGTTAAAAACCGAGTGTCTAAAAATGTGATTTGCACTTGCCGTTTTTTTGCCACCACGAAAGTGACCCACGTAGCTAAAATAAAAACACATATTTATTGATATTCGTAATGATGTGTATATAAAGGGTAGGCGCACATATACAATTACCTTCACCAAATAAAATTATTCACCCCTCCCTATTCAACACCAATTTGCCGTTCTTTAACCCAAGCTGCGTTTGTGGGAGTCGAATTAGAAACAAGTCCGCCTATCCTCTTGGGACGAAAATCTGTTTCTTATGTAAACGTGCACAGAGTGTAGACAAGAATTCTACACACATCGTATAGATTATTCCAAATTGGGAGAAAGTAAATAGGAAATAGGCGCCTGGTTATTGAAGAATCGGAAAATGATTTTGCAAAATTAAAATAGTAAACATGATGGCGATTACCGCACATAACTACAATGTCTTACCAAGGAGTGAAACAGTAATACACATCTTAACATTGTCAAATTATGGGAGTGCGTTCAACATTTTTAATACGCCAGTACCGCCTTCCCGCCCTCCAAGTAGAGATTAACAAAATGTTAATCACGAAAACGAGGCATAACTCGGCGATGACAGCTTTATTAGCGGCATTGGCAGGAAAAGAAGAGGAGACGCAACAATGTCGATCACGATCTAATTAACGATAATAAACGGCAGTTTCAGGGTGAAAAAATGCCAATCACACTTACCGGCCTCCTCATATTACACCAGCCTAGCACCAGCCCACCCATACATGTATAATGGTGTGAAACCAAAAAAGTTTGAATCTATTGAAGGTCAGGTAATCCAAGAGTCGTTTTCCCATGTTTAAAGGCAACAACTAATGTTCATTTCTCCCCCCCCCCCCAACTGCACTGGGATTCTTACAGGAAAAACAATCCGAAATAATTTATTGGTGACCGGCGATCCTCAAGACTTGCACAGAATCACAAATGTGGCCTAGCTGCGCATTTCTTTGGCTGGCTGGAACGAATCGGGTGCCGAAATGGTGGCGAACTAAAAGCATCATCGGAAGCGGGCGAAAATTGGGCCCACTTTTGCAAAACTGGCAACAACAAATTAACACTCCACACGAGAGCCGCCGCACCACAGTCCACGGAGTGTTAATTTCTGTCATGTCAGCCTGCTCGGCGCACACATGAATTAGGCCGGCGGCCAACAAGCGTAACCAGCTGCTGGTGGCCCAATGGTGGCCACTGGCACCCATGCAATGCAAATTGCGATGCCTGGAATTTTCCCACACGAGATTGCCAACTGGTAAAACCTTCTGAAGCATACAAAAAAAGCACGATAATTCCAACTGCAATACGTCACTTTGTAGCGCGATTGCTCAACTCTGCTGCAAAAATGCCGTTCAACTAAGATAAAAATGCGATGAAATGCCTTAATTCGGCATAACCATGATGTCAAATGACTTCTTAACGACTATTCGTTAAACTTTCACAACTTCAATTCGATGAATGTCATAATTCGATGGATATTCTTGGTCGTAGTGGTTGTTCAGTGGATGAAATGTCTTCCATTTTATATTTCTGCGCTTGTTTGTGATTGGAATAAAATCACACATTGTGGACGCCCGGGAAAGTTTGTGAATCAAACTTTAACTTTCAACCAAATAGGGCTAGACTAGGTCTACCTTCGTGAAACTTTTGAACGACCACAGTTTACAGATGGAGCATCATCGACCCTTTCCGGATACTTTGTTTGGAAAGTCGTTAAGAAGTAATTTGGTTTCATAATTTATTGTTACGTCGCATTTTTATCTTAGGTAAACGGCATTTTTGCAGCAGAGTTGAGCAAAAGCGGTACACGTTGCGAATTGCTTAAGTAATCGACAATCGACAAGCGCCACCGCAAAGGCGCAACATTAGTAGTGAGAAATTTGAAAATTGATATGTGACTCTTGGAATTTGAAAGAGGATCTTAATTATCCCCAAACTCCATAATAATCGCACTATTTCTGGCAGACTTATTAAAGACAATAAAAGGGGTTAATAGTTTAAGGTTCACCTTGTACAGATCGACTGTATATACAGCAGACTAAAACAAAAACTATGACTATACTAATTTGCATTGTGTAACGAAAATTCTTCGGTTAACCCACCCACATACCACACAAGACCTCAATGCGAAATGGTTTGCTCTGTATACCAAGGATAAACCATGGAAACGAATGCAAGCAGGTAACAGATTTATGTTTTCGAGCGTGGCTGAACGAGCACACCGGGTTAAACGAGCAGCCAATGATCCAACGGGGAGCAATTTCGACGTCAAGAAATGCGCCCAATTAGCTGCGTGCGCTTAAGCGCGTCTACACATATATACGCAAATCGTGCAGAGGACTGTTTGCATAAGTTCCAAGCTAATACTCTTTGGCCCCCCGCATAGAGATGCAGGTGTGGGGGTGGGTCGGCAAAGATTTGGTGGGAGAGTTTTACCAAGCATAATTTGTGGGTCTGCGGCATGACAAAAACGTATCCTGCACGCCAATTTATGGCCCCGGCATCGAATCGTGTGAGACGGGCGATACCCAGACAAGAGTGGTTGCCGTCTTTTTCGGAGTACCAGGCGCAGGTACCAGAGTCCGCACACCACTCGGTGGGCCAAGTGCTCATTTTTTCAATGTGTCCAGTTCCACCCCCACCCTGGATTCGAACTCACAACTTCGACAGAAACCGACAGTCATGCAATTTCTGATCGAGGCAACGTGAAAGCCAGCAACTTGCGTTTCAAAAGGAGTACCCAGATATCTCTCGGCAGGTATTTTGTGAACTTTGGTGTCAGGAGGATAACCAGTTTCCAGTGTTCCATGCATGTTGGCGAACCACTCAAAAGCACCCGCGCTGTTCAACCTTTCTGTTCAAGTTCTCAGTTATATAGACCATCATCCGTCCAATCATCAACGACAGTGCAACGTCCGCGGCTGTTGCGCCATGAAAGACGGTACACAGGGCGAAGACTAAAAAAAAACCCACTAACCAATTATGGATATATTCGCCGTTGATGGCGGGGGGAAATCTCTTCCTCGACAATTACTGGTCACACGAAATACACGTAACCATTTTTGGCGTGGGCCAATTACGACTGAATTAGGGCTGCACGAATATTACTGGACGCACGCCCAGCCATTTTCGTCCACAACCTAATTTCAGATATTATATATTCACGACCGTGAATAAACTCAATGGCGAGTCCACACCTTGGTGGCGGGCGACAAATGCGCGGGCGCGTTGACCGCCTGACGAGTGGGATTCGCCAATCGGAGACCGGTCATCAATCGGAACAACTTTTTCACGGATTTTTCGATAATATTTCCAGTATAGAAATCATCAACGCTTCATGGTCTTAGTGTACGACAGTTGTTAATCCCCTCTGGTGGCGTTCCAGGAATTTTCTTTTCCCTCCAATCAACTGTAGTCAACCGCACTACAGGCGGGCGTTCTGTACCCCTCATGGTCTTAGGCACTATGTGAGGGGCACGCCCAGTACCCCGGGATCGAAATTTTCGAGAGCCCGCGCCGGGAATCGAACTCAAGACCGCCGAGCTAGTGTCAGTAATCAGTTACCCCCTTGCAGTTGTATAATTAGATGTCTGATAGGAGAACTATCGGTATTTTTTTTTACAAACGCCATCCTAGCACTGACCGAGTTACAACTCAGTAAACTGATAAACCGCAACATCCACAGAAGATTACACCAGTTGACATCAGGTGTCCACTTCTGCCGCATGATGGCGGGACCCGCGCGCCATCGATGGTGGGGGGGACGTGTGGTCCCAATCAACATCCAACGCGCAATTTGCGAAATTGCACCAACGACTAATACGACTGTTCCGCGCGCACTATAGCAAATTTAGCAATATAGGCGACCTATTACATTATTTCGCACAATTTATTTCTCCCCTACCATCACCACCACCATCGTCGCCGATCTCTCCCGCATGTGTGCACATCCCCCCCCCCCCCGGTGCATGTACAGAGGGTATAATATAGCACCATATATTGGCATTAGTCCAACTAACAGAAACTACGAGGGGAAAAAAGGTAAATCATGGTCGTTATCTAAGCATGTGTCATCGATAAGGCTCAGCATGGGGACCTCCTCTGCTACGTGGCACACACACACAGTAAACTAAAACTGCGACACCTACCAGCAGCAGATTCGCTGACAATTATAGTACGCCAATAGTTCCCCGCGGAATAAAGCACTAAAAAATTATCAGTAGGTGTATTTATGGGGCTTATTTTGAAGGGGGAAAAACAGACGGGTAAAAACCATCAACGGCCCGATACGCACACACTTATGCATTATGGTGCTTATGTGTTGTGGGTCATCTTCGTTTTTTTTTCTTGTACTACTACCCTAACCTCAGAATCCCCCTTCGTTTTTCCGACGAGTAAACGGACATGGCTGATAAAGGTGCCTTGGGGTGGAGTGGTTGGCGCGTCGAACTGCTGCACCGTAATCGCGAGGAAAATTCCTACGCACACCTTACTTTAGAATGAAAATAGAGCTGTAGGGACTCGGCCCTGTATCATGCCAGGTGCATGCTGAAGATCCTACAAGAAACTATTTGTGGCTAGAAATGGAAATGTTCAATCAAATTAAATGCAACGCCATTTTTTAAATTCCATAGCCTGTATCGCCTCATAGTATCATCTATAACATTTAATTTGTGAGGGAAACAAACGTGTCGATGACCAATTCTGAAAATTCATTTTTTTAAATTCCCTTTATGGAAATGTTGCATTCGAATATTAATTTTAAAAAACATGTCCAACTCGTTTATTTGCATTTCAATTTCTACATTTAACCTGTCGTAAAGGGTACGCGTGTAAACACTCGTACTACGTGCCTTTGGATCCAACAAGCAATAAATAGTGCACACACCTCGCATCGCCGATTACAGTTTACAGGTTGTATTTGTTTGTATAACGTGTTCGAGATTGAAACTCGTTTATGCAAATATGGTTACCGCGTGTGTGTGTGTGTGTGTTCCGTCAGTTTAGTTTACTGCTCACCACGGGAGATTGAGGAGTGGGGGGGAGTGGGTGTGTGATACAGTAGGGCGGTTGGAGGATGGAGGGAATTACCCACCACCCCCCCAGCTCAAACTGCCCATCACATACACTTTAGGCCTACGTCTGTAACGTCCGGAACTGTCATAACCCGATCCCGCTGTACGCGTCATATTTTTGGGTCAATTATTGCTGGCGATGTTGACACACGAGATTAAGGGTAATTCGATATACAGGGTGGGGATTTTTTTTTCAAACTGCAAGCAGAAATGGGCAACACAGCGTCACGCCTTTCGGGGGTAAAAAAAAAATCCCACCATGCACGGTTGTCTCCGACGCATGTATAGCAGCGCCGCGCGAATTATATATACGAGGTCTTGTTTATTTTTGCCTCGTTGAACCAGACTTGAACGGATCGGATGCTCAAACAAGACGTGCACCCGATTATTCGCAGGTGCGAAGCACGATTTGTATCGCGCATACACACTCCCAAGACGCCGTGCCAAATAAAAAGCGAGATTGTAGATCAGTGATACCACTTAACTTCATAGAACTCCAATCCTTATAGAATAAGATAATTGGATACGTCTAAGCCATATTGCAATTTGCTGGAACACAATTCAATAACAGTATTTTCAAATTCAATTTTTAGCACATCGACAACATTCGATACTCATGAAACAAGCATGTCACCGAAAATCGGGAATAATTTCAGATCCGAGGTCTCAAGAGGAGCATTCTGCCACGCAGGGCACATATGTACTGCACTTTGAGATGAGCGCGCGAAAACTAATAAGGAAAATAAAAATGTGGTTTGAATACGACTGACTCTGTATTGGCCTACTACTACACACTGGAAAGAGGTTGGGATGGCAAGGGGGTGGCGGCGGCAACGACATGCATCTCGGCAATTCATCTCCCGAGTGTGGGCCTAATCTCTCCACACCAGGAAGTTGAGTCCACGCACCGTGGATAGATTATACCCCACTATAAATAATATGTAGGCGGCCGACGAGGCAATGAAACAAGCATATTTTCGCATCGGTGACAAGTTCTGACAACCATAAATATTTTCGCATTTGTTAAAGAGCCAAGAGTACGAGAGTCGCGTTGTGTTGGGCTTGTTGTGATCAATTTACCAGTTCGTGCCTCCAAACTAAATTCAAAAGAAAACCTAAGCCACAGGGGGAGAATGCTGTTGCTGGTCGACTAGAGGGCGCTACCAGTCACTCGAAAAATCAAGATGATTTAGTCCAGTGAGTTTTCATTTACTTCCGTCAAACGGTTCACTGTCACACACAGGAAGGGTCATTTACGATAAGCTTCAGATATTGAAAACTCGCGAGACGCGGATTTACTTACTCCGTAACAAATGCTATATATGAAACTTATTTTCTTTTTCTAACTTGCCTAACCTAACAAAACTTAACTAGCCTAACCTTACTCATTAAACTCACAAAACCTACTATGTATTTGGCGTAGTAGCAGTGAGTGTGTCTTGTCACTTATTTCTGAAATAAGACACAAAGAAATGGCACATCCAGTTTGCCCATGCACACACATTTGACGGTTATCATAATTAACAAGTGTTGTGAGTGATCCCCTGTCAAACTATCCGCTCTCCACAAACTGAAACCGAAAAATTATACCTTAGATATTTTTCTTTTTGATTGAATATCCCCTCCTTTACTACCCACAAAACGTTTCTCCACATTTTTATAAACTATCCGCTTGAAGGGGGTCGAGTCCACCCGTCTCAATTCCCGGTGCGAATATATATATATATATATATATTAAGAGCCGAAATCTATCAACACAAAATATAACAGAATTCAGATCTAAACGAGCTGAAACAGTCGATCAATCTTTTTTTTAAAGCGGCCTAAGAGAGGGGTGTTATTTTCTGTCTTTGGTCACTTTGGCAAAGGGAATATTGACGGCATGAAAGTAAAAAGAGAGGGAAAAAATTAAGGCAACATTCGAAGACAATTGGTTTTCCCGCGAGACAACCTAGGGAAATGTTACGATGCCAGTCAAAAACCTCACATGGCCCTCTAGCTAGCAAAAAAAAAAAAACTGGAAAGGAGATCATTCTCTCTCGCTTGCCCCTTCCATGACTTCTAGCTCAGAATAATTTGGTCAGCATTCCTGATCAGAAACGTGTCAGGCACATCACCGGCTAGGATTGCTGTCCAGATTGCAAGCTTGTAACGGGATAAAAAAATACTTCTTCGAACCATTATTTTCCATCGGTTCATTTACGGGCAAACGAATGCATGTGTGTATGTGCCGCTACGCCGCCGCCATAAATAACTCGAACAGGTCGAAAACCAATCTTGTTACGATTGTAAAAACCCAGCTATTGGTGATTGGTAGCTGGCCACTGCTCGCGCATCAATACACACCCACTTTACACGCAATATCACGCAATGTGGAAGTGCCTGATTGCTCGGCTCTCTCGCCCACAATGCATCCTTATAACAAAACGACAATTTGGTTTTAAAAAAATTCTTCCCCACAAAAAAACATTTTAAAAAATCAATGGATTTTGACATAGATAATTCGAGTAGACCAACTTATCGACCTGAATTCTCAGATATAATGCGCCAATGCGAGTCGAGGTACTGAGGAATCCAGCCGACGGCATCACTTTACGATATCAAAACCCAGTCAACCAGAACAGAATAATATAAGCATAATGTTTGACATCACAGTCACATTGAAGATTTCGAGTAACGATATTTTCAGGCTCTGAGCTGTATTGTTAGCTGGTACAAATGACATTTCAGCGGCGTCTTCAACGTCAATTAGAATAATCTTGAACCAAAATTAAGTATTACGATTACAGGCAATTTGTTTACTTCTTAAAATTATTTCCTGCATCCTCGTATACCCGAGTATGTTACAAAAATTGCTTAGTTTTTCATAAGCGTAGCTGAGATTGGATTCCAGAATGACAAACGAGACGCTCCAAAAATAATATTTAAAAAAATACAATACAATTATTTCAAAAACTAATTTATACTGAATTTCAATCATTTTCCTCCATATATTAAATTGATTTATTTATTTGCAATTATTTCAACCAACTTTACTTTCAGTGTGGTGTCCGAAAGACCAGATGCAGCACATCGGAAAGCAAGACAAAATCAGAAAGGAAAAATCATCGAACAAAAGCATCGTCAGCGTTTATTAGCCATACTGCATTTCGCAACAAACGAGCATTTCCGACAATGGCTATTCGGTCGAGCACGTCTGCATGCGTGTTTTTCAGCATAATAAGCCTTGTGATCCTCACTTTGGTTCGTTTGGAAAATGACAGAGGGTCGCGCGCGCGCGGACCTCGGGCACGGAACAACGGAACCGCGCGGCCATTATTCCATTTGCAAAGACTCGCGCTTCTATTGGTGGGGCCAGCAGCTGAATAGCTAAGAAAAGAGAAGAATGGAGAGGATCTGCGAGATGGACCAAGCAAGGGGTGACGAATATTGGAGTAGAGGGCAGATGGAGACTGCCCTGCCACATTGAATTTGGCAGCAGGGCAAAAAATGATTTTATTTATTTAATTATTATTACAAATTATATTATTTATTTTTGGTTCACGCCGTGAAACTTCTTCACAAAGTGTTACTTCAAATCTTTTCTCGATAACAGCAATGACAACATGCAAAATGGTTCGATTTTTTTTAAATGCACTGTAGTGTATATCACAACAGACGTTTCTGTACCCCTCTCGGTGATTAGGCACTATGTGAGGGGCACATTTTCACCAGTACCCGGGACCGAATAATCGAGAGCCCGCGCCGGGAATAGAACCCGGGACCGCCGAACCATAATCATTCGCTAAACCAAGTCGTACTATGTTATCCGCGTTATCAAACTAACTTATTAGATTAAAATTGGTAGTAATCGAGTACGGATGGGAGCCTGTTATGGTTCGCTTGCAGGATGAAGATGCTCGAAATAAAAGGGCACAAGGACAAATTTTAAAAAGGGGCAAATGTCGGGCCAGTGGTCAATGTTGGCCTCAGGTCACTTACATTCCGCTGTCCCCCTGTCGTCCGAATGCACACTTCTACTCTTCCTTGGCCCATTTAGATCGGAAAATCTCTCCCACTCCCCTCTCATCATCTTTCACTGCTACTTGTGGGTCGGGTCGGAGGAATTTGACAACAGACCTACCTATTGCACTCGCAACAAAAGATGTGCGGGAGAAAGTTGAAGCTACCTTTGACTACCTTTACAGATTATTGATGGCGAGAGGGGTACGTTGGCAAGCGCGTGAAGTTTTGCTTTCACTCGCCACCGGTCAGCGGAGGAAAAGGCGAATGGGGGGAGGGAAGGGGATAAAGGTGCGTGCGTATACGTGAGGGGCAAAAATGGGGGTAGATAAGAGTAAGTGAAAGGTGGTCAGCAGCATCGGCGGATGAGGCCTTGTTGGGGGAGGGAGGCACACGAGCAGCTGCCCGGTTCGCTGATGAAGGAGAGAACGTTTGAGTTCTATTTGAACGATTGAACTCTTACTGAGAACACATATTGGTACTTTGAGCTGTTACTAGATGGCGTTGTCACTTTTGCAAACTTAAGGCAAACAAATCTTTACCATTGTCAGTTGGTCTGTAGTCTCTCAATCAGTTGAGATTCAGCTAATGAATGGGAGCACGCCGCTCGAACGATAAAATTAATCGTTACTCAAATGTCCTAAAACTATCGCCAGCACTTGCGACCGCTGAAAGTCCAAAATTGCCACGATGATGGTCACTTTCGAAACACTACCACAGCAGAGGAAAGTAGTCACACAGGCTGTTGTCTGAATTTAGGAGCCAAACCAGCCATATTGCAAACGATAAAGTATTTTCAAAACCAAAGCAAGTGAACAGTTACTAACGCATACGCTGTGCTGTGTGCTATCTGAAGTTTTTTTTTTTTAGAACAAAACAATATTTTGCCATTTTCGTAGTTTTTTTAAAAAATTATTATATGCCTGTACAGCCGATATTTTTTCTTCCATCAACTGTAGTCAACCGCACTACAGGCGTTACGTCCCCCTCATGGTGCTTAGGCACTGTGCGAGGGGGAACG
>JAQGBY010001570.1:0-28403 GCA_034698785.1 Mycogona germanica | reverse complement strand
TTGTGGATTGTGCGCATGCGCAGATGACGTAATTTGATGTTGAGAATCAAATTTGAAAGACCAAAATGTGGCCCCAGATCCGAAGCACTCACTCCACTCTCTCATTGGCAACAACAAAAAAATAACATTAAGAAAATGGTTCTGGCAATCCCATTGTTTTTCCGTCTTGCAAGTACAGAGTAGGGGCCCCCATCATTAAGGTGTAAGAGCTAATCGGGCGAGTGAGGGTGACTGGCGACTGTCACGCCCCCTACATCTACCGATCGACCGCTGATGACACGCGTTTCCAGTTGACGACTAGCTAACCGCGAAGCCCGGCGTCTCTACCTTCGACGAAACGTCATTGCAATCGAAATAGAAAAGATTCTCTACTCATTGCTCAGTTGATCGAGCTTGAAACAACAGCAACAGTTCATAAATCTGATGAGAGACTAATTAATTTTATTGATTTTATTTTTAGCGCAGTACTGTACACACTCTTTGAAGGCTCGGTCTACTCACAATACGGCACTGTTTGCCAAACCCGACAATACATGATTACAAAACAGTTCCTAGAAGGCGTTACGTATCATTGTTAGACCTTCATTTGACCTTGTTACCACCTCGCTCGGCCGTAATCTAAAAATAAGATTTCTTTTCTATTTTATTTTTTACGCGGAAGTAGTTATTTAGTCCGGTGGGTAGACTTGTTAGACGTAAGGGTCAACGTAGCCATGAATGTCGGAGAACTTTTTAGAATTCCGCCTCCCTCGTCACAGAAAAGGAAATAGAACCCCTCCTCATTTTCCATAATCCGGAACAGTACTACTAGACACGAATCCTATGCAAAACGACAATCACTTCGTGGAGTGGAGTCGATTGGAGCTCGCGGAGGGGACGTTTTTTTTACAAATATATTTTGGGTTTGGCATTCTGCCCGAGACTGGGGAGGAGGAGAATCGTCTTCTCGAATCGGCGACCCGGGCCATGTGTAGGGGAGGGTGGAGGATTGGCTTAGAAAGTAGTCCTCCCACCCGTCACCTAATTGGCACCTGCACTGTCAGCCGGTATCATTTCCTGCGAGCGTTTTTCAGTTGTCGTAATACCACTGTCGTCACAATGGGGACTAGCATGCGTAATGCGAGCGTGCTTGAGTAGGGGTGCGTTGGGACGTGGAACAAAATTCGTCGAGTCGCTGTTGTGACAAGAAAATAGTGTTCGTTCTCGAATGGCGATTCGCCCTTCTCAAATGTGCATGTGCCAATATAGGGATGCGTTTCACTTTCAGTACCATTTGGCCTAGTCCTGTATTATAAATAGAGATTTCGGTTTTCGTGTCCGGAGACTAACTCTCGAACGGATCAATGAAAATTCAAAAAAATCAACATACCGTTAGTAAACCATCACAATTCGCTATCGACGGAATATCAGATTTCAATTTTCAATATTTAATATTAAAATAACCGTTATTAAATTTTGGATAATCTCCCTTTCGCTTCAAACTTAAAAAATGGCGTCTCCACATCAAAAGCATGAAAGTAAGACTATCCGTGGAAGACTCGGAAAATGGAAGTTAATCTTGAAAAGGTGGTCGTCCAACTGTACTGAACTGAAGAATACTTTTAAAAATGAATACCCAGAAAATTTGTTTAGAACTTGATACCTGTGGTATTGACGGTTTACAAATTAAGTTTAACTATGATCGATTGCAAATCCATTTTGAATATGCAGTGACACTGTTGAATGTACAAATGAGACTTTGAAGTGACACATTTTCGAGCGATTTAAACTCTTTTGTTCTGTTCGTTATCTGTATACCAATTTTCAAAGAAATTTGACGCATCTTCTCGATTGATTTAATTTTTGTTCCTGCTCGTTGCAGTCGTGGGACGCGTTCTTCAAGAATGCAACGGCCGGCGCGCAGCCGGGCGAGGCGTACACACCACCGCCGCTGGTCAGCGCCGCCCAGTTGGCCTACCGACCGTCCACCTCGCGAGATCTGGTGGCCAGCAGCCCGGGACTGAGCGAGGGCCGCATCATCGACGACCATCTGGCCGTCCAGGCCATCATTCGCTCTTATCAGGTGAGCGTCGATCTTTGTCCGTCCGTCATCTCTGATGGGACTCGATTCAGAGATTAAGAAGGCTCAACTAATAACAGATATTTCCCTGCTTCTCTTATTTCACGTTTTGGCGTGTCAACGTCTTTCTTGAAGGTAGGGTTTTCCAAAACATTGGGAGCGGAAATGCAACACTAAACGCAGCGGAAACCGACGTCACTCGGTGATTATAAGCGCTCTTAACCAACGCGTTTTAGCGCTCTCCGTTGCGTTTAAACTCGTCGCGCTCTCCAGCGCAAAAGTAACGAGTTTAAAGAGATACAATGTCAATCGTGTTCTACACTTATATGCGAACATTTAATCCAAAACCAACGCCATCTACCGACCAGTCATTTAAACGTGCTTGATCTTGATCATAGACGGAGTGGAGCAGAAGTTATGTATTTACACGAATTCCCATAAAACCACCAAGAACACAGTCTACCCGTTTTTTAACGAAACATTTATTTTACAATATGAAATACTTTTCATAAATACTTTTATTAACTGGGAACTTAAGATGGGATCAGCGTGGCAAATATCTGTTTGGTTGGCCTCTTAAGATTCGCCTCTAGTGTTTCGTCCTTTTTGTCGCAGTCTTAACCAGTAGTCTGACGTAGGCCTACCAGAACAACTATGTAGTTTGCCGGTCTTAACAACTTTCTCGTTTAGTTTTTCTCCAACCTGTTTGTCTGCCGACTTGTTGGCTGCGACAATCGTCTGTGTACTCGATTGTAGAGAGAGAGAAGCTCTCTGATTGGCTTATATGTGTGTAACAACTCGACTAAACTAAGTATCCGAACTCGTAAGGGTTCATTGATTCAACTTTGATTTATCAATTTTACAATTTGCGATTCTGAACTTTAAAAAATTCTTTATCGTGTTATTTCTTAATCAACGTTAACACTCAAATTTAAAAAGGGAACAAGATGGGATGCTAGGATTATTTTGATCAATGACGCACGTTGACGCGTTTGATTGACGATTACAGACTTGTGTGGGCTGAGAGGTTAATCGCCTCTTAAGTGGAACACTCGCGATATTTCAATGGAAATGTGTCAATCTTAATCTCGTTTTGATTGCGTAATTACGAGCACGGAAATAGCTGGTATGAATAAAAATTTGATAAAAGGATGATAAAATATTTATTCAGATTGTAGTGACCTTGCCGTATCAAATCTGATTTCTTAAAATATGAAAATTAAATTTCCTGAAATTCCGGAAGACCAGAGTATCATTTTTTTAAATTAATTCTTGTTACGAAATTTAATTTTTCCCATGAATCATAAAATCACAAATCGTAGTCGCATGGCGATGTGACTTTGATCTCTCTAATCGTGAATGGCGTAACGATATCTGCTGGTATTCGTTTCCGATTGGTTCGTTTTTAATCAAATTACTTTTCAAATTTATTGTTTTTGACACATGTCGTTTTGGACTACACGTTGTGTTCTCCCGATGACCGTCTCCGTTTCAAAATAAAAATAAATATTCCGGTTAAATAAAAAACAATCCACATTACTTTTAAATTAAATAAGTAAATAAAAATTAAAGATATTCGCTCAAATTAAAAACTAAAAATCACTGCTGTTAAAAATGGAGTTTTCTGGGTGACATCACGACAAGTACTAGGAAATGTTGGGTTCGAAGCCACTAACTGCTCTAGTTGTAGTTTGTTTAGTTCTCTCAGGGGCTGTTAGTTCTAACCAATAACCGTAGCCTCGTTCCGTGAACAGCTGACGTCATTTCTTCTCTCTTATTTTCAATGTGTAGTGTGCTCACTGTTAGACAAAAATTTTGCTGCATGGCTCTTTTTTTTCTTATTTTTATTTGTTTGTTCTCGAAACTCTTTGATTTTGCTTCGTATTTGTGATTCGTTGTTGAGTTACTGCTGCAAGCTCTGCTCCAAAACGATGTCGCCTTGATTTCGCTGATTATTATTATTTTTTTAATTTATTTTTGCATCCGATGAATTACTCCGATTAAGTACCGATGAATCAATATATTTTTTAATCTGACAAATCCGAATCGATTCTAATTTTTGGCGACCGAAAATTTCGTTGATGATTATTTTAACCAGTTTGTTTTCTATTTTTATTTCAATTCAGTGCCGTATTTAAAACTGTCCATTTCAAAGCATGCAAACATTGAAATTGTCGGACGTTTCTCATTTGTGAAAATCAGATTAACTATAATCGAATTCTTCGATCATCGGACGTCAACTAATCAATATCGGAAATCTGAGCACGTCATCTGTGGAGAGTGTTTGCAGTACATGTATCGAAGATCCGATTGACGTTCTTTTTTTTCTAACCATTAATCCACTATGTTTCGGTTCCGTGTCCACTGTGCCTTCTCGATCCAATTTGCATATCCTCTCAACCGACTTGTTAGGACCGAACTGAACTTTGAACTGTAGTGGACACTGGTTGTTATGACAAACTCGGTTTGCCCGGATCAGTTATCGTAATCGAATTCCAATGCAAAGGTCATGTTCTAACTGCCCCTTGTCATGTCATGCTTGCAACGTGTTTTATTTTTTTTTACTAATTGCGTTAATTTGCTCGTTCCTAACCATAATTTGAAAGCTATAATTTACACGGTGAAGCCGTAATTATTGTTCCGAGGTCGATCCTTTTTAAAAACATATTCTTGAAATCTGCGATCGATTACATGAATATTGTATTGCTGCTTCTAGTGTAGGTGTTAGTTTCTATTTTTCATTTATTGTCTGGCTGATCCAAGGTTCGAGACACTGACCTTCCAACTGGTGAACAGTAATTGCATGCAGAATGTATTTTTAGAAAAGCTCTCGTTACGCACGCATGCGATTTTTGTGATCCGTTTGAAAGGTCATTGTCGGTATGTGTTTTTTCTTGTAAACCTGGGTCCGATTACAACCAATGTTTCACCAATCACATTGTAACTAATTCTTTGTTCGTGTATTCTTAACTTAACCCACTTCATTTAATTTATTTACCAAGTCGAAGTCCTTATTCATTGTTTTTCGTTTTATTTTCAAATTTCTTTTATTTTTTACGCTTATTTACAAAAATATTGATTTTCAAGAGATTGTTGACACTAGTCAGTTAAAAAGGTCTAATCTTTTTTTTTATAAAAAAACATTTCAAGTCTTTTTTGTAATTAATTTTGTGTTTACTTAACTTCTATTTCGAGTTTTTTCTTCTGATTATGAGGTTAATATCGAACTGAACATTTATTTTCAAAACATCAAATAGCTCATTTCAGATTTCAACAAATTTCAAGTATTTATTACTTTACATTTTCTAATTTAATTGTGATTATGCGCCTGAACGTTCGAACGTCTGCATTTTTCAAAAAATGTTTTGATGACTTGTTTTGAAAAATAACGTCGTTGAGCTTGGCAAGAGTTCACGAGTTCACGTATAGGCGTGAATCTATTCAATAAGTTCAAAGTGTCATGTGCGTATGTGTATTAGAGTCGAGGTCATCACGTAGCTGCTTTGGATCCCTTGAAAATCAACTACGCCGACCTGCACTCTGGTTTCCAGGACAGACACGGAACGCCACCAGAGCTGGTCGTTCGAAATTATATGTTGGGTACGTCCGTCGCAGCGCCTTTGTTTTGTCTTTTTTCCCCTGGCAAAAGTCAACTTTTTCCCAAGAAAACCTCACCTCTAGATACCCAAGTTGGCGATTGAAATCTATGAATTTCAAACACGGATTTAATTATATTTTTAATCTGGAGATTGACACCCATTTGATCTTGAATCGTGTGCGCCCCGAATTTTGCTGTCCAATCTCACCCCCAATGAGCACAACCGATATGGAACACGTACGTTTCGGACCGGAGACGTCCAGATTGGTCAGGATTTGGTCTGGATCATGTCTGGATTCAGCATGACCGTCTTATCAGTGTGACCGTCTTATGAGTTGCGTACATGTAAATGTCGTCCCGACGACTTCCGGATGTCGGGTGAACGTTTCTGGAACATATCGGGAACGTTAATGTTTCATAAAATATAATTGATTCCGAAAATAGCGTTTCGTATCTGTGTGCTTTCTGGGGGCCGATGGAAACCAATTGTATTGTCCTAGTGTAACTCTGATTTGATTAGCATTTTGTCCCAATTTCTGCCCCCGATATGCGAATGTGTCCCCTCTATCCATTGATCAGTTTCTTGGTCGTACAGATAACCTTGATCCCGTCGAACCCGGACCAATGTAACAAGTCGAATCACGTTAACATGTATTGCGACTGATGTCCTGATTTGAACACTCGACAACTTGGATGACAAAATATTTGATGATTATCACGGCTCTGTCCCGTGTTTGTTCTCTTACTGTTTTTACATATACATATTTGTAGGACAATCATTTTGTATGTGCCATAAATTTTCCTCCATGGAAGGAGATTTGTTTTCTCCCAATTGTGTTCCAACTTTACCCAATCCATGCACTTTGGTACTGAATTACTTCGGGTCGGTATTGGTGACCGGATTATGCAATCGATGGATGAATTGTCAATGAAATGATCTCATTGCCGTGTGTGGAAACTTGATCTGCGTACATGTATTGTCTTATGTGTGTGTGGTAATCTGCAGTAATTACTGCGTCGACAGTAAATAATTATCGCGTTGGCATAAACCTGTTTGGATTTCGATGTATTGTTGAATTGCGTCCAGGGCAGTGAGCACATAAAACACATTGATGGTCGGGGGAAGAATATGGTTGGTTGGGTTCCTTTGATGTCTGGAATTCGAAGTCAAATTTGATTTTCTTTTTCGATGAAGCCACGGATCGACACAATTGTTTTTCTATCAAGTGTCTGATTGTCCCGAAAGTTCGGTACCCGGCACCGGCCCTTGTTTATTCGATCCTTCGCAAGATGCTTCGCAAGATGGTTTAATCAAATTAAAGTAATGGTCCTTACATCACAAACGAGACTGATTTTCAGGTTGAAGTGAGTTCGGGTCAAGCTGTTAAGATTTATTGTCGTGGTAACCGGTTGACCTGGGTATGGTTTCCCGACGAATCTTCGGCGCGAAGAAAAATCTTCGTCGCCCTGTGATTCGTCGAGAAACCATACCATAGCCACAAAAACGTAACGTAAACACAAAAGTACACAAATAATTAAAAATATAAGTTAATAATTAAAATATATTCCATAAATATAAACCAAAAAGGTTTCGATTTTAATTCTAATTCTACCAGCAATGTATAATAAACATAAATCTATTGAAACCACACGAGTCTGATGTTGATCGAAAATATTTTAGAATTTGTTTCGATTTTCGTTCATTGTCATTCGTGACCATTTATTTAAAAAACGAATATTTGTCATCGTTGTTGCTCCTGGTAGGCCTATTACGACGAGTGACGAATGAAAGTCTTGTGACGTCATATCCGAGTCGCCCCCTATAATACTTTGCTTTTTTGTTGTTGTTGCGCTACGTCCGCAGACTCGTGGTCACAACATTGCCCAGTTGGACCCATTAGGTATTAGTAGTGCCGATCTGGACACCTCCACTCCCCCAGAACTTGTACCGCACAGTTATCTCCTAGGTAAGATTTGCTGTTTATCCACCTCTGGGTCCCCTAAGTTCCCTTGAGCACCGGGCGACGTCATCGAAACAAGATTTAAATCTGTTCCGACTTGATAAGGAAATAAATAATGTCCGGTGATTTACTCAGATGTAAGATTTGTTTCTCACACATAAATCCTGATAATCATCATGCAATTTTTCTGTTCCTTTACAACTATACGTAGTACTTGATTAGGTTTTGAGGTCGGATTTTTTAATGACTGTAAGAAATGGAAGGAAATTGCGAGTCAATAAACTCGATGCAACCACTCGTATTTTCTATCTTGGGCTATGAATTTGTTTCTACAATGGAACAAAAAAAAATGTATTTCTACGCTTTCTTTCGTTTTGCATGCCTGTTTACAAGTCAGTTAAAATTTTGCATGTAGCATTCGCTTTGCTTACGTCACTCTCGGTATTTCTATTACATTTACAATTACAATATGCGAACATGCAAACATCTATGCAGAGTGTCATTTCAGTGACATTCCAGGGTATGGTTTCCCGACGAATCTTTGGCGCGAAAAAAAATCTTCGTTGTCCTGTGATTGGCTGAATTGGTGACGTCATATCAAATCAGCCAATCACAGGGCGACGAAGATTTTTCTTCGCGCCAAGGTTCGTCGGGAAACCATACCCAGCTGCACCTTACCGTTGTTTTCAGCAATTGTTAAGAAATTTTGAAGTCTCCCTTAACTTTGGGGACCTGTTGTTAATAATGTTGAGATGGAAGGTCTTATTTATCCTTCTTTCATTTATTTGTTTCATTCGATTTATTTTCTGAAATTTCATTTTTCAAAAATATCAGTGCACGTATTGTTTGGAAGTGACTAAACCAGTAATTGTTTGTACAGTTGTTGTAACAGTAACCAGGCTTTACTTTAATCAAGAAATTAGGAACATATAATAAACTAATGGATATTAACAGGTAGCTTTTTTAGACTACCAATGCATTATGGGATTTAAATTTAGTTTTGTTTTGTGTTTATTGTTTGCATCAGTTTATTACATCATTTTTATTTGCTTCATAGTTTGCAAATTATTATTTTGTTTTTTTAAAGAATGCTTGCAATTTCTTCTCTCGCATCTATAAAAAAATGTGTGTGTTTGCGAATTTTCTCAGAAAAAGTATTGAAAGTCGATCAAGTTGATTATGCCGTGAAGTTGGACCTTTTGAGACCAAGTAGGTATTTTTTTTGTGGCTAAAGACACGAAATTTGGCAATCGATTCTTCCGGGTTTTTTCGTCGAGGTTTATTGCCAATCTCACTTTTGAAAGTCAACATTTGACACATCTTTATTCTCACTAATACCAATCTGATATCTTCATTAAACATGTATTTCTAAATTATCTGTATGTTTCAAAAAGTAAATATTCTCTGCCGTATTCAATTTTTAAACTCGGCTTTTTTAAATGATAATTTTTTGATTTTTTGATTCGCTTTCAAAGCATGAGGTGCTTTTCGCATGATGATGGCGTTTTATTTTTTGCATATTATCAATTTATGGTGATTTTTGTTTTGCATGCAGGTTGTGTTTTCGTTTTTAGTTTTCTCACGCAACATTCTTTTTTCGTATTACTGGTACACTTGTTAGAATCCCACATTTGAGTACACTGCCATTCACGAATTTCAGATTATAAATTGAGATCAATTTACGAACTGACAAGTCAAGTGAGTCACCAATGGAATGGCTAAACTCTAGAGTTGTTAATCAGCAGTTACTTTGTACCAAATCCCTTTATCATTTGACTATCCCATTATTTTTCACTCTTACTGTACAGGTTAATTCATTTTATTTCATCATCTCTGATCACCTTACATGTACTGAACCCTCATTAGAAGTATAAATATTTAGGGATGGAGTGACCTTGTAACCGTTCGCTGCCCTTGACAGATCGCTGACGTCAACTGCATCTCCTAGATTCGAACCGGTTGCCATTCAATCGTCAAATCGTTTGATTGCCCATAAACCATAAACCACACGATTCTCTCAAGTTGATCCGTCCCCGCAGTCTCGAATTGTGTAATTGTCATCGTACTATATTTGAATAACAGCTCCTGGTCAGAGACGTGGCTCTCATTGTGTCCTGTCCGACGACCTGATGTTGCGAAATTAAAAATTTATTGGGGTTAGTGACACTCGTGTGTCAAATGCAATTATCGAAATTAGTGTTCAGGTGTAATCATTCCTTGTTTATGGTGTCGTCGTGGCGTTTGAATACAGAGAAGGATTTTTCCATAGCTGATTTGTTGACGTGCCCCTTGTCAAACTGAATCCTTTGAGTGAGATGAAATGTGGTCTGGGGAATTTGGAATTTTGTATGATTTTTTAATTTACTTATATAAGATAAGAAGATTGGCTATTTTCTTTTAAAATTAATTTTTTTGATCGATTTTTGTATTGTGTTTAAATATTATCGATCTTCCGTGAATCAGATTATTTTCAATCTTTTTTTTACTGAATAAGAAGCAATAATTTGGTATGGAATGAGAACATGAATTTTGATGTAACGTGATTATATCTGAGAATCTTCGAGTTAGCATTTTTAGTTCAATCGAATAGATGATAGAGTAACTTTTTTATAATATTTTATTTTGGTCACTTTGATTTATTGCAAAGTTCATTAGCCGTCAAAAATTTATACCTTGCTTTGTTCCGTCGACGATTGGGTTTTTATTTGTGTACGAACTTGGGAAAAAGTCGGCTTTTCTTTGTGGATCAGAATAGCATAATTGTTTGGTGATCTCCGTTTCATGAAGTTAAACATTTGTTTCTCTGCCCCAATTGAATTTTTTCCTCTTCCGTTTCGTAATTTTTGTGTGGACGAATTTCTAAACATTTTCTGCCGCACGTCATTTCAGAGGAGAAGGACATGCATCGAGTTTTCAAGTTGCCAGCGACTACTTTTATCGGCGGAGGAGAGACTAATCTATCACTCAATGAGATTTTGCGTCGCCTCGAGGTAAGCTAACTGAAAACGATCACAGGACCTGAGTATTTTTTTAAAATCCCTATCTCCAAGAACTCTTCCAGGACACTCAGCAAAAAATTGACAGCATTGTTAATCTTCTTAAACTTTTATTTCTGAACTCGATTTGACTGTTGTATTTTTCTTATATGATTTCTTGTGCAGGAATCGTATTGCAGACACATCGGCGTCGAGTTCATGTTCATCAACAGTTTAGAGCAGCTAAATTGGATCCGGAAAAAGTTTGAGTCGCCAGGCATCATGAAGTTCAGCAAAGACGACAAGCGACTGATGATGGCTCGACTAGTCCGATCTCAAGGGTACGTAGAAACATTTTTAATTCTGTTATTGGCACAACTCAATTTTGCTATAACAATATTGAATAAATACATCAAATATCTGGGTTTATTACTGACCCCAAAATTATCCTGGAAACCCCAAATTCAAAAGATGATTGGTGTGGCAAATGCTAGGCTTAGACTTCTTCAAAACGTGTTGAAGGGGTGTCCAAGTACGGTTAAGTCAGTAGCCTACTTTTCCTTGGTCCGACCTTTGCTTAAATACTGCAGTTCCATTTGGGATCCTTACCATGTGGGGCTTGTAGGGGAAATTGAAATGGTTCAACTTGGAGCTGCGAGATTTGTTAGCTGTAGATTTGGAAGAAGTGACAGTGTCTTGGACATGCTGTCAAAAGTGGGTTGGGAGACACTGGAAGTGGGTAGGAGGGAGATCAGTTGAAGGTTGCTGCTCAGAATTCTGAAGGGGGATTGTAATGTTGATATCGGGGACTCTGGATGTGCCCAACTCCTAATAGATGTAGAAGAAGGGCCCACACTAGAATGGTGAACGAGCTTCAATGTACATCTGCGTCATATTTTAACTACTATTTCCCAAGAGTTTGTAGACAGTGGAATGACCTGGCAAAGCCTCAGATCCAGAGCCTTTTAAAATAAATCCATTTCTGTCCCCAACTGGTCTTTTGACCTCTGCCATATGCCCCTCTCTTGGGGGCTGCCTGCGGGTAGAAATTGTAGTGTGTAGAATATTTGCAATGCGGAGGAGTCGCTATTCTATTTAAATATAATTTAATTGAAACAAATAATTTCAGATTTGAAGCTTTCCTTGCCCGCAAGTGGCCGTCTGAGAAGCGGTTCGGACTGGAAGGTTGTGAGGTTCTGATTCCAGCCATGAAGCAGATCATCGATCGATCGAGCGACCTAGGTATCGAGAGCATCGTCATGGGCATGCCGCACAGGTATGGCTTGCACGGATTATCAAAGATATTTGATGTCAGCAGTGTATTAATAATCATATGGTCCGTTTAATGCAAACTATAACAAATGTTTTCGCACCATTGCAGAGGACGATTGAACGTTTTGGCCAACGTCTGCCGAAAACCACTGTCACAAATCTTCACCCAGTTCAGTTCTCTAGAATCTGCCGATGAGGTAAGTTGGCTTCTCCAGAAAGCCAAACATCTCGCATCTGTTTTTATAATTTTGTGACTGTAAACAATTTCACTAGTAAAAGCATTTAATTTTTTATCTGAAGCCCCACACCTGAATCATTTATTCAGTCTTTTATCTTGGATTTCTAAAATCTTTCGTTCACTGTATTTAATCGTTTCTTGTCCGGACCAATATTTATTTCATATTGAGAAATGTTCTTTATAGGAACTGAAGCTTGGCAATCGTGAATGGTTTTGTTATTCGTTGAATATCCACATGTCAGTCTTCGTTCACTTTATTCTTTTATTAGGGCTCTGGTGACGTCAAATATCATTTGGGTACTTACATCGAGCGTCTCAATCGCATGACCAACAAGAACATCCGGTTGGCCGTGGTGGCCAATCCCTCTCACTTGGAGGCCGTTGATCCCATCGTGCAGGGCAAGACGCGCGCCGAGCAATTTTATCGTGGAGACATTGACGGCAAGAAGGTAGCGAATCTGTTTCTGCCAATTTCGCACCTGGTGGCACAGGTTGTGAAGGTGGTTTTCGGAAGTGGCTATAG
Source organism: Mycogona germanica (assembly GCA_034698785.1). Taxonomy (NCBI): domain Eukaryota; kingdom Metazoa; phylum Arthropoda; class Diplopoda; order Chordeumatida; family Chordeumatidae; genus Mycogona; species Mycogona germanica. Next base: position 15,777 of record JAQGBY010001570.1, on the reverse strand, counting down.
TGAGGATCTGTTGTTGGGACGGTGGTCTAATCGCTTATGCGTGTGGATCCCTCCAGGTTATGAGCATACTGCTGCACGGCGACGCCGCCTTCTCTGGACAGGGAATCGTCTACGAGACGTTCCACTTGAGTGATCTGCCGGATTACTCTACCCACGGAACCATTCACATTGTCGTCAACAATCAGGCAAGTCTTTTCATATGTTCGACAACTAAAAATTGTCCGCTGCTTTTGAATATTGGCTTTGTATCATGATCTCAGATCTCTTAAAGTGGACTTTTCTTTCGTTCCTCGCAGGTCGGTTTCACCACCGATCCCCGTTTCTCGCGATCGTCTCCTTACTGCACAGACGTCGCTCGAGTGGTGAACGCGCCCATCTTCCACGTCAACGCTGACGACCCGGAAGCGGTGATGCACGTGTGCAACGTGGCGGCCGAGTGGCGCGCCACCTACCATAAGGATGTCGTGGTGGATCTGGTGGGTAACGTTCAGCTTTTAGTTTGACTTGTTTGTGTCCTTCAAAGTCCTGAACGCGTCAAAGACGGCGCTGCACTCTTCTACTCGCGAGCTTCAATGTTAGCGAATATAATTATGTATCTAGTTATCATTATACTCTTCGTTGGTGTTCATGCGTCGATGTCATTTGAATGACTTTGGTGTTTTGTTCTCGTCCGCAGGTTTGCTACCGTCGCAACGGTCACAACGAGAGCGACGAGCCCATGTTCACTCAGCCACTGATGTACGCCAAGATCAAGCAGCAACTGCCCATTCTGGAGAAGTACGCCAACCGGCTGATCGAAGAACAGGTGGTCACCGAACAGGAAGTCAAGGTCGGTCTACAGTGCTCTTACTATATTTTTTGTTCCAGATTGACGTTTTAGCTCAAACACAGAAGACGAAGATTGGTGGAGAAGATAGAGATCAAGTAGTTGTCACGATGAAATTTAATTGTCTGGAGTTACTCGGAATCGCCTTATCAATTAAGGCCTTGCAAACAAATATTATTGTTGACATTTGCTCCGGATTTTGCTCAACGTTTTGTTATTATTTTTTGTGTGTCTGTCTAACGTTGATTTCTATTTCAGGACGAGAAGGATAAATACGACAAAATTTGCGAGGAGGCTTACAAGATTGCCGCCAAGGAGACTCAAGTGTTCAACAAGGATTGGTTGGACTCACCTTGGCGAGGTTAGTTTTTGTTGGCAAGTACTTGACATTTACTGTTCTTTTCCGTCTGAGAGTTTCTCAGTTCGAGTTTGATCATGCTGGTCCAATATTACTGTCAACCGCGAATAGGATTTTTCGAGGGACGAGATCCTCTGAAGAGTACCCCCACCGGCATAACCAAGGAGACCCTGACCCACATTGGAAAGAAATTCAGTTCCAATCCGCCAGGGGAATTCGTCATTCACAACGGTAATTACAATTGTATTCAAGTCGTGATGTTAGTGGCTTTAGAGATCTTCCCTGTAAGAATATCTGTATCAGGGTAATAGGTGTTCTACAGTAGCAAATTCTAGATTATTTCTCGAGCATATTCTCTGGAAAACTCAGTGAGGTAAGAGCAAACCCATATTGCACACCGTTTATCTATGTATAACTTTGAGTGAAGTATGAGTTTTAATTTGTACGATGTGCAATTTTTGTATAGGTATCAAGCGAATTCTGCGCAGCCGCATGGAGATGGTGAACGAGGAGTCCGTGGACTGGGCCCTGGCTGAAGCCATGGCCTTTGGCTCTCTGCTCAAGGAGGGAATCCATGTGCGACTGAGTGGACAGGACGTCGAGCGAGGAACCTTCAGCCACCGTCATCACGTCCTCCATCATCAGAAGATGGACAAGGTCACCTACAACGCCCTCTGCGATCTCTATCCCGACCAGGCACCCTATTCGGTCTGCAACAGCTCGCTCTCTGAATTCGGCGTACTAGGTGAGATGGGTCGCTGGCACAGGAGTCTTCGATATTAATTTTTCTTGCTAAATTATTAGTCAAGAGAAGGAAAAACAAATTTGGCGCGCTAAATATTGCAATAGCAACTTCTTGGGTCCCATGTAATCAGGGTTTGATGTATTGCTTTTTGCAACACGCATTTTTTTCCCGGTCATCATAATCTTAAGCTAATTTAAATACCATATTTTTTTTACAAAGGATTCGAGTTGGGCTTCTCGATGACCAACCCCAATGCCCTGGTGTGCTGGGAAGCTCAATTCGGCGACTTCTTCAACACCGCCCAGTGCATCATCGATCAGTTCATCTGCAGCGGTCAGGCCAAGTGGGTTCGACAGAGTGGTCTCGTCATGCTGCTTCCGCACGGCATGGAGGGAATGGTAAGGACACGTTCGACTGTCGTTTCTGGTGTTTTAAAACCCTTGTTAACCATAATTGATGTTTATTAAAACGACGTGACGACGTTTCTTACGTGACGATTTGTACCTGCGTGCATACGTTTATTGCTCCTTCGTTGCGACAGGGTCCCGAGCACTCGAGTGGCCGACCGGAACGTTTCCTACAACTGTGCAGCGACGACGAGGACTACTTCCCACCGGAGGGTGAGCAGTTTGAGATTCGGCAGCTGCACGACATCAATTGGCAGGTGGTGAACTGCAGCACACCGGCCAACTATTTCCACGCTCTTCGACGACAGATCGCCCTGCCATTCAGGAAGGCGGTAGGTGATCTTATTGTGCAACTCGAATTTGAAAAAAAATATTGAAACTATAACTGAGCATGCGTCACAAGATTGTTTCCCACAGCACCACCACGTGTCAATCGTTTAGGAAATTTGTAATTGCACTGAATTTTGTAATGATTCTTAAAATGTTGTGGTTTCAGTGAAAAAATTAGATTTATTATCAGTTTACAATATTGTTGCCAATCTCATTAATAATTTCTTCTCTTTATTTTTTTGTCGTTGTCCGCAGCTCATCATGATGACTCCTAAATCGCTTCTCAGACACCCCGAAGCCAAGTCCTCGTTTGAAGAAATGAAAGACGGTAAGTCCACATAAGTCATTCCAAATTTTGCTATTGTCAAAATCCACATTAGTTTGTATTTAATTAATTTTCAATTTCTAGATGCCCACCCATTTTCGTTGAGTCACAATTCGAAATTTTATTGTTTAAATTATGCTTTTATCAGGAACATCCTTCCTCCGAGCCATTCCCGACGATGGCCCGGTTACTCAAAGCCCTTCGGGCGTGAAGAAGGTTGTCTTCTGTTCTGGCAAGGTGTTCTACGAGATCAGAAAGGAACGCAAGGCCCGAGAATTGGACGACAAGATCGCCATTTGCAGAATTGAGCAGGTGAATGGGTTTGGCATTTTGGAAAGAGGATTTCTCTTGTCTAGAAGATTAGATGCACAATTGTTTTTTGTTGTTTTCGTTTCTTAAAGATTTGCCCGTTCCCCTTTGACCTGGTCAAAGCGGAAGTAGCCAAATATCCCAATGCGGAGATCTGCTGGGCCCAGGAGGAACACAAGAATCAGGGACCGTGGTCGTACGTGCAGCCCCGCTTCGAGACTGCCGTCAAAGACTTGCCTGGTGCTCCAACGATCCAGTAAGTTCATTCATTCACATCCAGACTTTCCATTTAAAATTTAAAAAGCACTTTCAATTTCTCTCTCCCAAAGTCATTTTCGGATTTCAAGTGATTGCCGAGTGTATTGATTGAATTCTCCTTTTTCTGCGTCGTAGGTACGCTGGCCGAAACACGTCCGCCTCCCCGGCCACCGGCAACAAGCACCTCCACTACCGGGAGCAGAAGAACCTCATAGATAGCGCGCTCAAGATACGATGACGCCCAGAGGAGGCGACGTGGTTCTCGTGGGTCAAGGCTGCCTTCAACTCGGCGGTCCGACGAACGTAGTGCCACCCTTCCCCCCAAAAAATACACACAACACACCGTCGGTCCGATCAACCAAATCAAGTATTTATTTTCTCGAACCGTTGTTATTTTTTTCTGTTGTAGCAGGTTTGTTCGGATGTAGTAGTTTCGCCCGGTGACGCCACAAGATATGGCCGGCTCTTAAAAAGTGCGTGCACTAAATTGGCATCTCCACTGCAAGAAAAAACAGAGATCCCAGCGGATTTGGTTCAAAGAAATGCACAGCGCCATCTATTTGGTCGCAATACTGAATTCACATTTAAGCGCAAAGGGGAGGATGGGCCAAGTAGCATCAAAACTATTTCCACCACACCCCCTATTGCTTCTCAGGTTAATTTAGTAGATAGAGGGCGCTGTTTCATCTTTGAAATTAGTTTAGAGATAATCCGCGTTGATCTATTTTTTCTTCTGAAGTTGAGATGCTTGTCTTGTTCATGCCTTTTGGCCGCCTGTCTGTGCTCTCTTGTCTTTTAAGTGCTCTCTCTCTCTTTCTCGATCTGAGATTGGTCGGTTTTGGTGTGACGTCATTCTGAGAGATTGGCCGGTAGGTGGCAGGCGCTGTCATGAGCCAAGGGTTAGAATTTATTTTATTTTTTTAACGTACTTAAATTGTATCCGAGGCATGCAAACTAGTCGTAGCTGCCGACAAAAAGTGGCAGGTCAAAAATGATTGGTAGTTGTTTGGCGGATGACGTAAATTTCGTGATTCCGTTGCCGTTTAAAGTTATTTAGAAAACTGGCTGACTTAAGATGTTTGTTTGTTGCTGAGATCGAAAAAAAAGAAAAGAGATCCCCCACCCCTCGTCGCCACCTTCTAGATCCTCTGCATAATTTCGATCAACTATTTTTAGATACTATGTATATTAAATTAAAAAGAGAATATTTAACTGATACAGAGACGTTTCTTTCGAGTTTTCTCGATTTTTTCCGAGCTTCGCGAACTTCCGAGTTTGTCATTCATGTAGCCCAGATTTGTAGTTTGCTCCACTAATGTAATTAGAATACCTGGTGGTTTCTCCTCCTCATTCCTCCAGGGTTGCGTAGATCATTTTAGACTTCAATTAAATCTGTAATTAAATCCCTCAGTTCGCCAAGTAACAACTCCTTTTCTGCAATTTCGCTTTTACTTCGGACCCTGTTCTTATGAAGTGACATTTTTCGCTTGTCCATCGCGTCATGATATTTTTCTCTCTTATGTTATTGCTAAATTTTTCATTTATCGACACAATTTATTATTATAAAAACTGTATTTGCGTCTATTAAAAGCGATACGACCTCAAATTCGATTCAGACTGAAACCAAAAAAATATAAGTTTACGGTTTTTAATGTACCCGGTTGTTTTTATGTAAAAACTTTTTTTTTAAAAAAGCATTGATTGTGTAAAAAAAAATCGTAGACTTATTTATTGTGATGCCACCCGTTCTTAATTTTTGGAGTTATCATTATTTAAATATATCCGTGCTTAAATAAAAGTAAAACTCATTCTAGAATAGACGGCATTTATTTATTAAATCTCGACGTGCGTAATTTCGATCTCAATTCAACGATTGTCTGGGATTGCTGTTATCGAAATATGTATAGAATAAGATGTATAGTTGGGGAGATTGTGGGGTTAGGGGTCACGTTACTCGTCGAACGGTTGGTTTTTTTTTCTTCCCTAGAACGTACAGGTTGCACTCATTAAGACATGTGCATTTTGCGGTCATCCAATACGTCCATATGTTGAGGCTCAAATTGTACTGGCACGCTATTTTTGCACGTACTCCTCCCCCCAACTCTCCCACTCAATTCCAAAGCGTACTTAAACAACCTAGATTTACGCTGTACCCTGTATAAGCACTTGTATTCGTCTAGCAAAATTAAACTATTGATCGAATTTGGGAGGATTCCGTATTTTTATGACTGGATATGTCCACGCAGCGTGTTCAAGATGATGGAGGAGGTGCCGGAGGAACTCCTTGCCCACCACAGAACGTCGAAACACAACTTCTGCCTATGAAGCGGGGAAACCCACATTGGTGTAACTCTTATTTTTTTAAATTAGTTATGAGCGAAAATGTACTATTGGCATGTGAACATATAAAATGAGAATGTGACGCAACCCCAAGCTTTTCCAAAACGCCAACAGAGGGCAGCAACTGTTGGACTGGTACACGGAACCCTATGATGATGACGCATCCAGTAAAACCTTTTGTTTCTCCATTCGAGAGAAACTACTTGCACCACTATAAGATTCAACGCCTCATGTACATGTATGAAATGAGTTCTTGAAAGGGGGAACTGAGAATACCCAAAATTCGTAATTGTTGTGGTCATTGTTTGCTGAGAATTTGGAAAACAAGAGTCAGACAACCATGCTTTAGTTCGATTCGATTTATTAAATTAATAATTTGAATATCTAATCAATCTGTTTTAAAACAAATATGCATTTTATTCCTAATTTGTGATTTTCGATTTACGAATAGAAAATATGGAAATGTCGCTGGCATCATTGTTTGCACGTGATTGGCGCCATTTTGGAATTTTTCTTTTTTTAATGGAAATGCTTAAAACTTCAACGGCTGATATCTCGAGAAATACGCAAATTCTAGATCTCAAATAACTTACGCTAAACTACAAATTTTCGGAACTATCTACTGCTCAAATTGTGTTTAGTTTCGTTAAGCCGTTCCTAAGTAAACGCCAAGCCGGAGAAATGAGAAAGAAGGGTTAAACTTTCAGTATTATAATATAGATTGCTCCTGTTCGTAATTCTATTTGAAACAGTCCTACACATTATAAGTGACTGGATTAATTTTTTTCATCTGCATTTATTTGTCATGACTGCAAATGCACGATGTCGCAGTTCGACTAATCCATAATTTCTGTGTAATTGTGTGGGCAGTAGTAATCACCTGTCACACCGCGATGCGTCATAATTATATACCGTACGAAAATGGTCGGCACATAAATTTGTTAATTTTCGTTGTGCAAATTTTACGTTACAGTTTCGCGTGTGTCCCGGTTGCAAGTGCGTGACGGTGGAACCCCGGTAATAACTGCGATTAAATAGGCTATACTTGTGCCTACCGTTATGTATTCGTTTTTATGGCGCACCTAGGAGCTACGTGGATACGTGTCCAAACATCGCGTGCCGGCCATCTGACCATGGAGGGTGGGGTGCTGCTGCTGCTGGTGGTAGGGTGTCGTCGCACCAGCTGACCACTGCGTTTCTTCCGCTAACGTTGATAGCGTCGGTCCCTCGGGGGATCGCCAGTGGTTAATGGGGGTGACGTTGTGCATTGGCCGTTACACTAAATCGTCTTAAATATTTCATGAGATTTGAGTTATCGTCAGCGGTTTATCGCCGTTGGGGGAGGGTGGAGGTTGTTTTTATTATTATGTATTACCTGAGCGACTAATCTATGGGTCAGTCGAACGTGGTAGCGAGAGAAAACAGAATTTCTAAGTTTTGTTAGACGCGCGCCGAACGGATCCAGTTGGGAACCGAAACGGAAGTGCTGCAACGGATGTAGTAGGTGGGGTTTTAAAATCCAAAAATCAATATTTTATAGGGACGGTGAAATGGATTTCATTCCTTTAGGATTTGCGGTTTGGACCCCCACTTCTTTTTCAATAATTTTACTTTATTGAATAATTTATTCTGTCGTTTTTATACAGGCATCAGATTTTTTGAAACGCAGGTTTTAAAAAAATTGCGCTTCGCGCACGAATTTTCGATAATTTTTCAAAAATGTGTATTCAACTACTTACTTTTTTCTGTTAGAACTTCTGTTTGTAATTGACGTCCGTGACAAAAAAAAAATAACACACCATTTATTTTACACTAAATTCAAGTTTTCAAGGCAAATTAAAAAAAATTGCGCTTCGCGCAATTTCAACATTTTCGATAACTTTTTCAAAAATGTGTATTCAACCTATATCTTGTAGGAAATGCGGCTGAGAATTACTGACATCACAAATAGCAAAAATGTAACTTTCGGATTATTGCTGCTATACTATCTAGCTTTATGTCTTCTATTTAAAAATATATCCGAATCGGCGTGCTTCTGCACTTTTTATTTAGCAATATTGAAGTTGAAAAAATTTAAAAAGTGCGCATCGGTAAATACGCCGTAAGTTAAACCGCATCCAGCCGAATTATTTCAAGTCCATTTCGGAAATGTTCCAGTCATCGTCTTTTGCAGGTCACAGGTATTCCAAAAATAGATGGTCTGTGGTGGATAAGATGAATTTCTGGGCAAAGACCCAATTTGATGTTGCCTGTGATTACACAACATGTTCCCGAACAAGTGAAAATTCGATTTACTAATAGAACAGCATGGGTTGTGTAGGATAGCATTTTAAATCATTTTTCTTTTCAATTGGTTCTCTTGGTTTTTCGTCCAGCTTCATTATTTTTTTGGGCAGGTTTGGACGTCAGTTCGTACGTCGGTTGACTACAATTTGAGTCCAAAACGTCACTACCTAATGCTTTGTACCACTCTATAAAAAAACACAAGGAAATCTCCCCTTAGTAACTGTTTCCATGCACACACTGATTGGAGGATTGATTTCGTGAATTATTTAGTTTCCCGCATTGTTCCACCCCTGTTGCCACTCCAGTTCCCACAACGTGTGATTCGGGACTTTTCTCGGCGAAACATCGCCCTGGGCGACATTGGATAGCCATCTTCCCTTCCGATACATAGATTTTTGAATTTTTAAAAAGTTCACTGACGATTAAAAAATGTAATTCGATTAATTTCTTTTTCACTGTTGATCTGTTTATTTAAATACATCGACTTGGAGTATTTGGAGTATTGGTAATTCCCAGAATTTTTATAAAGATAAGTCTGTATCTATGTATTGTAATTATTTTTCATTTTCTTTATTTGGAATCTAAAATTTTGAAGTTGTCCAGAAGTCCATTTCTAATTTTTATGTAGAAAATTATTTTTGATGTCACTTATCCGAAATACAAGAAGGTTTACAGTAACCACCCATGAAATAAAAAATTAATTGTTTAAATTTACCGGCTATTTTACGTGTACGCGATAACACACTATAATTGCAAACGTTAATCGAAAAATAACAGTTTAATTTAATGTGGTTGGAACTGTATTCTGGTGTGTTTGGTTGGAACTGTTATCTGGTGTGCTTGGTTGGAACATGTTATCTGGTTTATTTGGTTGTCTCGTGAAATCGACGACGTCATGCTTTTGATGTGGAGACGCCATTTTTTAAGTTTGAAGCGAAAGAGAGATCATCCAGAATTTGGTAACGATTGTTTTATTATGTAATATTGAAAATTGAGATCTGATATTCCGTCGCTAGCGAATTGTGATGGTTTACTAAGGGTATGTTAAATTGTATGCTATTTTATTGTGCCGTTCGAGAGTTAGTCTCCGAACAGGAAAATCAGATTCTTAGTTTTATAGTATAGGATTTCTTAAGCAGGGATCTGGAAAGTTACACTGTCGATCATCGAATAAACACGAGTCTGCACATGGAATCGAACCCAGGCCTGTCGAATAGAGATACCGAGTCGGGGTGCGTTTTCAATCGTCGTTACGACTTGATATTAGGAAATCTTCAAGAGCCCGCTTCAGCTAAGTTTGAAGATGAAAAAATATTCTGGTTCTGAAACGGTCGCCCGGGGCCCTTGCCCCTTTCTCAACTGACATTAGTCCACCCATTGAACAAACACGACTGTCCACCCCAGTTCCCAAAAATGTCTAGGTTCGGTCGCCAGGACCATCCACGCATTCCAACCGGAACACGCTCCGTGGTCGCCCACGTCGAAGGGGATCTCTTCCCTAAATGATCCTTCAGTATATTGTTGTCTCTGTCCCGGAAACGAACTCCGCAGATATCCGAGAGTAGTAGGTGGGGGGAAAGAGAGGACACGCAACTGGACAACTGGACAACAAGAAAAAATCCATCGGTCGTTCGTGTAAGTAGCCCTTTTTTGTATCCAGATTCCATTAATTTTTATTACGATTTGATGCCAGATTTGCATGACTCGACTAATCGCCGATTTCTTGTATCGAGTTATTCCAGTTGTAGTCGTAACCACGAACAGAACCTGATCAAATCGCTCTGTGGTGAATAGATGGGCTGTTCTGACTCGCTTTTACCTGTGTTGCCTGTGGTTGTGTGTGTTTTTTATGGTTAATCGAAGTCTTTGATGACGAGCAGAAATTTGATTGCGCGAATTGAGTTGATTAGAGAGTGGTGTCGATATTCGATTAACGGGACTCGAGTATGTCATTTGATTATCGGGATTTATTATCCGGGATATTGACTTGTGGTGATTTAGTTTTCTCAAAATTATCTCGTACCGTAAAATACGTACAGTGAGATTCGAGCGACAATTTCATATTTGTTGAACGGAAATTAAATCTTAGATTGAATTTTCAAAAAGTCTCAACGAAACTGTCTTAAAAGTTGGTCTCTGAGAGATTCTAAATTCTGTTATCTACTTACTATCGAACTTTGAAGTACGAGTTAAACTTATTCAGATATAATTATTTTCACTGTTTAATTCATTTTTGTTGGATTAGATCCTTTTTAATTTGATTTTATTGTCATTGTTGCAACATATCACTTTGCAATTAATTGAGATTTTCGGCGAGATTTCGGATGGCAAAATCACAAAACATTTTTCGGGAATTGACAACACGTATCGTATTTGACACATTATTTTCTAAATTGCGCTCGAAATTGAAATCATTTTCAAATAAAATACAATAAAAAGTTTCGACAACGATGTTTTTGCGTCATTCTATTTCCATACAGGCTATTTTCTGTAGGAGTGTGGAGTTCATCGAAACACCTTAAAATTTAATCCTGCACTGACTCTTGAATTCCCCCCAACATCCAGTCTCACAAGATGGTAAGTGGAGAAAAATGAAGATCTTCGAAAGTCTGTGCTTCGGTGAACCAAGAAGACAATTATAATTCGCGCATAAATTATTAAAATGTACGAAATAGATCGTAATTCAAATGTCTTCACTTCTCACTCATCTTGATTTCTTATCAGAACTCTTCAAATTTCAATATCAGTTCTCCTCAAATTTATTTGTGCCAATAATTTCTAATTTTGCTCTAATGTCGTTAACGAGCTACGGCGTCTTGGTGCTTTGCAGGTAAAGCACAAGGGGGAACTTTTACATGAAGCGGTGAATGTTATAGTGGTGTAACTCGGATTTATCTCGAATTGGGTTCCCAAAAAACATTTCTTTTACGGCAGTTTTAAATATATTATTTTTGTGCCCTGTTTTAAGAAGTGAAGGCATCCTCTGTTCGAATAATTCATCAATGTTGTAATAAAATTGGAATTTAATATTCATAAAATATTACACTGCGCCAGTCCTTAATATAAGTTAAATTGAACGAATTAAACGAACGAAATACACTCATTCGATCGGCTTTGACCGGTTCTCATCAAATGTAGTTATTATCAAATGAATTGATTGTGCAATGGCTAGGAAACATGCAATGGACAAACACTGATGTTTACGAAAATCTAAGAAGTCATCCATCGTACGTCTAAAGGCGCCATGCGCTCTAAGACATAAGCGTTCTGAAATGAATATGGACACGAGGTCATCACCAGAAACTGACCTAAAGGTCTCAAGGACCCAGTGTCAGTAATACACACGCTTTATAAATCGTCAAATACGGTTTATACGATGAGAGTTTGAATTCAGATTGGGCGAGTTCTCATTTCGAACCGGAATTTCGTTGGTGTGGAAAAATTTAGTTTCTTTGCAATTTCATGAGTCGAGGAATAGTTTTTATTAATTGCCGTAAATAATTGTTTGAAGCTATAATTAATTTTTTATATAGTTTTGACACAGTGCAGTATTTTGATACCACATGCTGCTCGCATTGGTGTTCACAAAAATAAATAAGATTTGTCGGTTTTCTGTTCTGAATCTGCTGAATCGATTCCAACAATTCAGATTCCAAAAATGTCGACCAGTATATATATATATAAACGGTATATGTATAACATGATATGGTTTTATTTGATAGCGGTGTGTGGGGCAATAACATGTTTCGAAAGTGGTCATCGTTTTTCGAATAATATATTTGGTGGTTTCTCTTCGTTGAATGGTGTGGAAATGATGTGGGACAACCTTCAGACTTGTACAGTGTACCATGTGGTCGTTGGCGGTATTGTGCGATGGCCTGACTATTTTTTTAATTTATAAAGATGGACTTTGATGTACCCGACTCGGTGCAGTTCTTGAAGGAAGCCTACCAGAAGAACGAAGACGAAAAACGAGAACTGAAGGAAGAGATATTGGTAGATTGGCTATCCCAATTATTATTAGATAGCTCTGATGCGAACAGCCCATACACGCGTCATAACATCTGTGAAATTCGAGCTGTTTTTCGTTTCTTTTCAACAAAAATCGTATTTGAGCAGCTGAGAAAAAACTAATTGCGATATGACAATAAATGTCGACTTACATTTAAATCTTACAGCAAATTTTCAAACTTAAATTTCTTTTCAAAATAATGTGACAAGCCGAACGTCTTGTCTTTTTGCTGTTACGAATTCATATTCGTAACAGCAATAAGTTACAAGTTGACTTAATTAACTAAAATGAAAAGGCTCTATATATGTTTAAATATTTAAATATAAATCTGGATTGCTCATACGTAATTCGTGATTAGAATGCCCATTGCTTAAGATAATTCAAATCTTTATCGTGGGTTGTGGTTGTTGGGAGAAGGCGTTAATGAAGAGTTTCGCGGTCGAAGGCTTTGCAGAAATACGTTTACGAAGAAATGCTGGAATTGAGGGGACACAAAAATGGTGTTCTGGTCTGGAAGGTGTTGGACGTGAAGAAGAAACGTGTGGAGGAGCGCAGCGGCAAAATTCGTTGCGTTTTCAGCGACAATTTTCACCTGAGCGAGTTTGGCAAGTCAGCTATTGAATTTCCTAAACAATTAATTCAATCCTAGTAAACTCAGAGAGAACCACAAGACTCTATCCTATTTTATTTTACCTCCCGAATGTCACAAATAATTTCTTCTTTGTTTAGGCCATAAGCTTCGTGCTCAGATGTTCCTGAACGGCACCGGATCCGGAAAGGGCACTCACCTGTCCATCTACCTGCAGTTTGCCAAGGGAGACTTCGACGCCATCTTGCCGTCCGTCTACAGGTAGCCCGAGCGACGGTTAGCCCTCATCCGTGGATTTGTCACACCACTCTACACCTGAAAATGTTGAAATATTATTCCGGTGGTATGGTGTGCTTGGTTGGAACTGTTATCTGGTTTGCTTGGTTGGAACTGTTATCTGGTTTGCTTGGTTGGAACTGTTATCTGGTTTATTTGGTTGTCTCGTGAAATCGGCGACGTCATGCTTTTGATGTGGAGACGCCATTTTTAAAGTTTGAAGCGAAAGGGAGATTATCCAGAATTTGGTAACTGATGTTTTATTATGAAATATTGAAAATTGAGATCTGAAATTTCGTCGATAGCGAATTATGGTGGTGTAGTTACGGTATGTAAAATTTTATGCGATTTCATTGAGCCGTTCGAGAGTTAGTCTCCGGACATGAAAATCTAAATCTCTGTTTTATAATATAGGATGATGTTACGGTTTGTCAATCTACTTGTAAATGTACGTGTATATTAATGTTGTGGTCAGATATGCGGTCACTTTCGAGTTGCTCGATCAGAGTGAGGGAGCCGAGAAGAAGCCGATCGTCTGGTCTTGGGAGCCGTCCTTCTCGACTACCGACAACGATCGCCAGTTCAAAGGCGGCAACTGTGGTCAGTTTTTCTTTCGAAAATTACTTTTTAAGAGGAAATTTGGAGAGAATTAATCATTTTGTTTTGGGGATTCGCCTCTTAGGAACGGCAGAGTTCGTGTCCCACGCTGTCATCGAACGCAACGACACCTACCTGAAATCCGATTCCCTCTACATAAAGGTAACGAACTTCAACGACCGATATCTCGAGAAATACGCAAAATCGAGACTTCAAATAAGTTGCACTCGACTACAAATTTGCGGAACTATCTACAGCTCAAATTTGATTCAATTTCGTTATGCCGTTCATGAGTAAACGACGATGTGGACAGTTAAAGAATAAAATTAAAAAACATATGACAAACTTTCAGAATTACAATATCGATATTTTCTAGTTATCTCCCATTCAACAAATGCAATGTTCCCACAGGTAATGGTCGTCCCCGTGACAGCGGTGACTCGACGTTTCGTGTCCAACAACGGCATTCTGGTGTGGCGCATCACCAACTACCCGCAGAAGAAGCAGGACGAGAGTGACGGTCTGATGACGTGGCTGGAGAGCGAGTCGTTCTACAGCAGCGCCCGTGGCTACCGCATGAGGGCCTACCTGAAGATGAACGCTGGCGGCTCCTCCGAGGACGAGACTCGCCTGTCCCTGCACCTGACCTTCCTCAAGGGCGAGTACGACGACCAGCTGCCCGACCAGTTCCCGCGCCAGGTCACCTTCATGATCCTGGACCAGACGGAGCCCAACATGGACGAGTCGGCCATCAGCAAGGCAGTGATGGCCGACCACACGGCCGGCATGAGCGACATGTCCGAGTTTAAGGTGCTGCACTCGCAGGTGGAGCGGCAGCCCTACCTGGTCGACAATCAGATCATCGTCAAGATTGTGGTCGAGCCGCTGGACATGAAATCCAAGTACGGTTACTGAGTCTTCGAACAGCTTCCGTATCCGGTTAGACGAGACTTGTCCAGAAAGCGCATGAAAGTAGGCCTTTCTACAACGTCATATTAGGAGGCCGTGCCCTGGGCAACTTGAAATGTCATGCGCCCCAGCAGGCCAGTATATAATAAAATAGATATTAAAAACTAGTAGCCTCTAGAACAGCTTAAGTTAAATTTAGATGCGAATTTGAAAATTTACAAATCCTTACTTAACTCTCTCTTTTACTGTTTAAACAGTTTGAATAGTTTAAATACTATATTATGAATAACAAATATAACTATTGAAGTGAATGTCTAAGGTTTAGGATTCAATGCAGCTGGATTTTTACAGACCCGACTGTTTAGTGTTAAAATGTTTTGAAAAATCTAATATACTTATTTTAATAATCATCTGCTTGATCCCAGAATTTGTCGATCATTTTGTAGTGTGGGGCCAATTCAAGTACAACGGACCAATTTAGAAACAAATTGGAGATGTGTTATAATGTATCACAACAATTAAACTTTATGAAATTCACTGCACTGTATTCCTGCTTACTCTGGGGTTTCCACAGTCTCTTCCTGCATATTTTTCTTAATTTTTGGAAGAAAAATGTACGACGTAAATGAGTGATGGCAGCGCAATTTGTTTTCACACACGCCAATTCCAATACCTTAAATTACGCCTCATTGCTATTAACGGAGCACGCGCTGTCAACGTTCCCTTTCGCATCGGAGCCATGGGTAATGATAGATTGAGACATTCCCTCTATCTAAAAAAAAAGATATCAGATATTTTTGTTCCACATAACTTCACTTAAATGTTATTGTAATTATTTCTTCGCATTTTAAGAATTTTTTATATTTATTCGCTAGTTCCATTCAACTTTAACTTGTCTAAATAAAAATAAATGTCTCTGTTGGCAGCTACCTATCTTACATTGCAATTCCTAAATCAAATACTTAAATATAAATAATGTAATCTTAAATTGAAAATAAATATATACTGTACGATTATTGGAGTTATTTAATCTTTCGGAGTCAATGACCTCAATTTTATCTCGACAAATTTCTCAGTCAGTCAATAGTCAAGTTTCTAAGCATGTGTTGACATGGAAGTTTCCGTAGTGTAGTGGTTATCACGTTCGCCTCACACGCGAAAGGTCCGCGGTTCGATCCCGCGCGGAAACAGTGTTATTTTTTACTTTGAC
>JAQGBY010001569.1:0-28404 GCA_034698785.1 Mycogona germanica | reverse complement strand
ACAGCTGTAGACATGACTAATGACTAAGTCATAAGCTGTGAAAAAATGCTTGTCATTTTGGGAGCCTCTTTTTAAAAGCATGGATAACCCCTTGACGTAATGAAAATCTCTATGATCATTATTACTAATTTCGCACTACTAAAACAAAACTGAACTTTAGGATTGGTTTAGTGGAAAAATTCCTAAATTCATTATTTTTGTTTCAGCCATTTCCGGTCATAAAAATGGTAAATGTATTTAGAGTTAAACGTTTGTATATGGATTGGGTGTTCTTGTACATTGAAATCAATATAAAACGTGAGATTCATACGAGTAAAAAAATACTAGATGTGTAAAAAATTTGAAACACTGATGGATGTATCCGTTCACCTTTAAAAGCATGGATTTAATTAATAATGGATAAAATTAATAATCTTCGATTTGCATAACACGAGTATGACGCGGAGAAAAATTCCCAGATTTATATTACAACAAGTTACGTTTTTGTGAATGCTTAATAAAACGTTCTAAAATAACAGATTGAACATGTTTATTAAAAAAATCAATATATATGAAAGATTAAATAAAATTATATTATTATTATTATTATTGTAAAAAAATTATATTATTTTACAGAGTTAATTCTCAATAAACCAATACTTTTGAAGAGGTAACAATGACGTCAACAACTTTATGACTCTAATAAAAAGAAATGAAACTATAGAACTTCTGATTATTTAAAATAAATTTTATTTAGTAGAGGTGTTGGAATTTTGAATTTGCAACAACAGAACCAATAAAGTAATTTTGACGGATGCTTCTGTTCATTTCGAAACATTAAAAACATTCCATTTGACTGACTTAACATTCAACATGAATAGGCCAAATATAAAACTTCGAATTTCACATCCGAGTATAGGAGTTACGTGGCATAATACTGTCAAAAGGCTCTTAGCTGTTCATTTCTTCATCCATTTTCCTGAACCTCTCCTGCAGGTTCTCCGGAACTTCCACCTCCTTCAGATTCTCGAACTCTTTTCTAGGTTCGTCACCGATAAGAATGTCGACCAGATTCTCACAGGCTACAATAACGTCATCAACGGTTTCCCATTTGTGAAGTTCACGCAGGATACAGTAAATTTCCTTCTCCTTGATGTAGGTTCGGCCAAATTTTGTCGCACACAGCTATAAACACGACACAATACTACAATAAAACCACTAACCAAAAAATGTCTTATTACATTGACTTCACTGACACATGTGACGCAACATTTAAAAGTTTCCTGATTTTTAAAGACAAACAATTAAGGAGTTAGTCACCTGATTGATTGCTTCGATTAGCATTTTTCTGATCTCCGGATCGGGTTCGCGAGTCTTGTCTTCACCCAGATACTGCAAATCGAGTGGCAACTTCTCGTTAATGTCGTCTTCAAATTCCTCCGGCCCAGCCAGTGGCAGAGCCAGTTTAGAGATGACGTCAATCTCTTCACTCAACAGCCATTCGTGGCTTGCTAAGCAATTAAACAATCAAAAGTTGCAGTCTACATTTGTTGACTTCACAATCAGATTATTCTAAAAATATTACTTTTAGAGGCTATTTCCGTAACGGTATAGCTATAATTTGAATGGGTTATTATTATTTAAATTTTAATCTATCTTCTACAGATAAAAATAACAATTGATTTTCACACCAATGAGCCAAAGTACTGGAGTTAAAGTATACTAACCAGTGTCGAAGCAGCAGTTCCTAACAATTCCTACAATTCCTTTTCGCCGGACGGTGGAATGTGGGTAACTGATTAAGTTCAGAAGTTGTTTAAAGTGATCGGCGTTGTTCCTGTCCAACAGCAACCTATAAAACAAGTGAAACATGAACATGAGCATGTCATCGGATTAATCAATTGATTATAAATAGTTTAACACAAAAATATCGACCATTTAAAAACGCCCAGTAATGGAAAAAAACAAACAAATTTGTATTTACATAAAAAAGAAAAAACAAAATTTTAACTGTAGAATGAGGCGAGAATGTGCCCCTCACATAGTTCATATATAAGCACCAATAGGGGTACAGAAAATCCTGTATAGAATATACTAGTGAAATAATAAATATAAAAAAATAAGTTACCTCCTCACGTTGTCGTGCTGACTAAGATTGCAGAGCACGGGCGCCAAATGGTTGACGTTGTTTCGATTGCCGAGCAGCGGATCCACCAGTGTGCCCAGCTGTAGACCTTCTTTTTCGAGGGCCTCCCATACCCGCTCGCAGCCCAACGTCGACCGGGTCAGATTGGACAGCGCCTGACACGATACCTCAGTGAGGTCAGTATCACCGGTGGCGTTTCTGACCAGCTGGTGCAGACAGGCGTCCATGGGGGCCAACGACAGGAGGCGGGAACCGCACGCCTCGTCGCTGCTGGTGTTGACAAGCATCTGAATCGCGGTGCGACTGACCTCCGGATCTGGGTCGTCGGTCACCGTCAGAACCCGGGTGATGCAGTTGTCGGTGTCCACTATCAACTGTCGACCCTCCGCGGACGCGGATAGCTCTGTAAATAATCGAGGATTCAAAAGTAAAGCCACAATTTTCTTCACAACACCACCTTTTGGAATTGACTACATGTTCAGTTCGGCGATCAAGGTGTCAATTTCAGGACCTTGTCTTGTCTGCAGTCCTACATGTATGGTACATGTATGGTACGTTTCTGTCCTGATTCTAAATTACTACAGACTATTTCGTGTTTTACACTCGACAACTCATATTGAAATTACCGCGAGACAGGTTTGGAAACTATTACCGGCGTTGAACACCTGCGACAATAAAGATTACAGTAACCGTACAGGACATGCGACATTCGCTTCACCAAGAGGATGAAAGGTTAATTGAGAATTCATACCAATCAATTTTAAGTGTCTCTCTCCACCCACCTACAAACACAAGACATCCTATCTATTCCACTTTCCCCAAAATAATGTCTGTTTCACGTGTTTAGGCTTAAACTTACCAAGCACAGACTGCAGCGCCTTGCGTCGAACCAATGTAGGATTGGACGCGGCCAGGAAAGACACGAACTCGTCCATCTTCTTGGTGCAACACTACACTTCAGACCTCCACTTCACTTCAGAATTCAAAAACGAACGAGGGCATAAAACGCAATCTTTCTGTGGAACTGGAAATTGACTACACGTGGGGTTACGGCTCCTATGGCTGGGGGACTGGGAGTCCTAGGACCTAGCTTACTGTTTTCAAATCGAATCATGTCGTACGTGTCAAGTGCTGCCACCTCCTGTTGGAAAATGGCAGCCGCGGGATTTTTAAACTTAATATCATGGTCCATCTAAAGACTGCCACAAGGTAAGCATGCTTCTGTTATTACATAAATTAAAATTGGAAATAAAAAAATAAAAACAATCTTATTAGGGGGTGTTAGGGGGTCTCGATTGTCGCCGGTCTCCGAATTGCGACTCAACTCTATATCGTTTCATTATTTTAATGCTTCAGGTTGCTGGAGAGATTTCAAATGTGCTTGAGATTGGGGCAAATTGTTCTTTGAGATCGTGTCCATCGCGAGCGATACAAATCACGTGCTCGAATCTCATTAAAAGTTGAACGTGCCCTCTCAAGCACAATTGAAAGTCTCGAACACAATTGAGGTGGCGGAATTGTCATTCGAGAGTGCCACGTGTTTTTTGTCGAAGCGCGGATGAGCCGCACGTGCAGATTCTGTTCAATGACTAAACGCACCTTGCGAAGCATGCTTGGAATAAGTGTGCGTGACCTTTGTGACTTGGGTATAAATCTAGCTCTGTGTGTATTGTTCTTATAGGAATTACACTCTGGAGGCAAATTCTATTCTCATCCCCAGATTACGTCATCTGCGCATGCGCACAAAACAGAATGAGTGGAATTGGGGATCGTGCGCATGCGCAGATGACGTGATTTGATTTTGAGAATCAAATTTGAAAGACGAAAATATGCCTCCGTCGCTTTGTATTTTAGGGTTAGTTAAAAAAAAAGAAAAAAACGCAAGAAATGTAGTTTTAATCTCACAAGAAAAATGGGAATCCTTTTTTGTGAAGCGAAACATTTTCCCTTTTTTATGACAATTCTATATCTCTGGAAGATTTTCATTTCAAATGATGACCATGCCCACAGACAATGAAGTTAACAACTTGATTGTTTCCAATGAGACGCTCGCAACGGGCACGCGTGAGCCAACCCCGTTGGGATAATACGAGCACGGCACGCATTCTCTCGCAAGCAAATGGACAACCGACGATACGTTGCCATAGCTTTCGTGTCACATGTCATTTCATTTGTTGGGGTCATGGGAAAAAATATTGGTTTGCTCCAGATATATTGGCCATTTACGTTTACGGCTGGACCGTGGAAGATCGACGATCGATCCCACGATATACTATGTATTAGATACGGAAACATGAGCATGCTCTTCGAAAATTTGGGTGAGCCACCGCCAGCAATAATTTAAGATGAAAGTAACGCGTGGATAAAGCAAATAGAAAAAACACACGGGCGTGGCTTTAAGAAAGTGACATTGCCAACATGTCAGAAATTGGAAATTAATTTGCTATAATGAAAGAAAACGGACTTTTCATATTTAAATTTCCAAGAGAAATGCTTTAGTGCCATTTAACCTACTGCGACTCGTTATAGCCCAGATGGTATTGCGACTGACAGTGGTTCGGTGGTCCCGGGTTCGATTCCCGGCGCGGGGTCACGATTGTTCGATCCCAGGCTACTTAGTTTGTGAAACTACAGGTTCTAGAAAAAAAATAATATTTTCTAACAATTTTATTTGATCAATTTTGTCACGAACTAAAGTAATATTGGATTGAAACGATTTCCGACGTGAGCTATATTTCTCTGGTTACGCCCCACTCGGCGTAACTTTCTCTTCAGGAGACCCCGGCACCCAAGTCACGTGACCGTGTCACCAAAAAAAATAACCGCGCCCCGATGATCAACATTAATAGCTAATCAGGGCCCCAGTTTTGATCTCTGTCCCCATTCTCCTAATCACTCACCAGAGACTTGTACACATCTCCGCACACATGCACATTTGCCATAACACATACGGAAGCTTGAATATTGCATGACACGAAACATAGAGATAGGAAATCTTGCATCATGAACGGTCACTGAACCAACCACTCACGTTTGTTTCGGCACTACACTAAACATGTACAATGTATATGTATATCGAATGCATGTACGCGTGTAAAAGAAAGTCGGTACAAGTCGGTACTACGATTATGCATTGAAACAACTGTGACTAGTTTCAGAAGTTTTGATGGAAAAGTTTGTGTTTATTAATTACCATATTTATTCCTGTGACATCATTTTAAAATACCGTGCATGTTTATATGCTAATAAAGAAATTAAAATTTGGAAAGTATTTTAATATTTTAGAATTTAGAAAATGAGCCAAAAATATTTTCAATTTGAACTTTTATTTATTGTGTCAAATATTATGTAGGCGTAATTAAATTAATTCAAAATAGGAGTTGGTCCAATGATCGACTAATAAAAATAAATTATTAAGATATGATGTGTTCAGGCCAGCATAATAAATAATATAAATATTATTATACTTGAATCTCGCCACTCAGCTCGTCCTTTCTTTTCGGCGCTGTCCCGAACCCATCCCTTCTTAAAATTTAAACTCAAGACGTCCTACAAAATTCCGTCTAAAAATAAATTAGTTCAAATTCGTGAACTCGTCGATTGTGCGGTCGATAACATATTGAGTTTGAAATAAAGAAAGGTCAAAGCCCAGCAAAACCCAGGACACAACTGAGGGAAACGACGACGTCCGAGTTGGAGACTCGATAAAACACAAAAAATTGAAAGAAACATTAAAATATTTTAAGGCGATGCTTGTAATTTTTGTGGTAGGATTATATTTATATTTCTTCATATTGAGTTAGGTCAATTGGGTGATAGTTGATAATAATATTGCATGTTAGATTTCAACTCCGTTTAAAATATCATATCATCCAATATAATTTAAGAATGGGTGACTCATAACTAACAGAAAATTCTGAAGAGATTCAGAACTATCAACTCCACTTTGAGAAGCAATAATTTGGTTTTTGCCCATAGTTCCCTAATGGAACGTTCATAAGGGCATTGAAACATAAGAACATTTCCACCTTGACTTACTCCACTCAAAAAATCAGGGCGAACCACACAACAGAGAGCACTAAACCATTATTTCCAGTGGAAATAAAATTTGTTTAGTCTCAAAGAACGAGTTCAAAAAGCTGACCGTGCCAAATTTTGGTTAGAAACAATTGGCAACACTGTGTAATATAAATGAGTTGGTCGTGGAAAGGATTAGTGACGGGGGAGCGGGGGCAGGGGGGATATAAGACGAGTTTATACTCATAACCAGAAGTACATTTGTCGCTCGATTAATAAAGAGGACAAAGCCCAGGCGCGCCTTCATTAGATATGAAGGGACACGTTTCAAGTAACAATAATACCGTCAGGACATTCATAATATATGATGAAAGCAGGCAGTGATCCGAATAACGGTCGACAATTATTATACGCGCATTCATTAAACGTTACGTGCGGGTGTGTTGCGGCTGAACAGCAATCGCGAAGAGGCGGATGGAACAAAAATTATCAATTAATTGAAATGTTATCTGTGGGCGACTCGACATATGTCGTTTAACCGATCGAGGACAACGAGAACAAGTTGGACGCCAACAAAAAAAAGAGACCGAGAAATAAATAATGAAGCCACACACCGATTCAGATTTCAGTTTCGTGTGTACGTCAATGTTTAAATGCTTCTTTATTAATATTTGTGAATAGTCAACTGTAATTTGAGAACATCTTGAGTTACGTATTTACCAGACAGGATTCGTATCAGCACCAATGAGAAGGAAAAAATATATTCAACAGATGTTCCAAGATTTTAAAGCAATATTTTGCAGTGCAGTTAGAATCAGTTATAAGGCTTTTTATTTATCACCGACCGTTCCACATCCACCCTAAAAAAAATTCGATTCAGGGCCGGGGTTCATCGACATGTGACAAATTGATTGTGATGACCAGTAACAGTCACCTATCAAGTTGGGAAATTATTTTTATTGAGTCTCTCTCGCAATTAGGCGTTGGAAGTCTTGAATGTGCAATACTGAAAATCACAATTAGTAGAGGACGGAATCTCCTTTAGCGTCATCGTCGTGTTGTGTGTACAATATCGAAATTGGTGTCATCAAAGAGGGGAATCCGTTGAGTAATAGTAAGAGGAACCGAGTCATGGCAACTTAACAACAAAATTCCACGCCCATACGGAAATTCAGAAAGACAAATAGAATGACTTTCTCTCGGAAAGTTGCGCAAACAATTGCAAGTAAACATCGTAAAAATGTTTTACTTTTCTATCGTGAATTTTAATAAACAAAATATTGAATTTGTCGGGCGAAACCTAATTTGAAAAGGCCACAAATAACGGATAAAACTGAAAAACGACTGAAACTTGAACGATTTTATCGCCACCTTCTGCAAACGTTTATTCTGATCTTCATACAACGACAACACCTTTTTTACACGGGACAAAATTATTTTGGCGACGTTTGTTGGATACAGATATAACGGGAATTATTTACTACCGAATAATTAAACGAGACCAAATTCAATAGACATCACATAATCGTCTGTAAACATCGAACATATTCAATAAAAATAGTTTTAGCATTCGCCGGTGGAGGTGTTGGGGCCAAATCATATTTAAAACATGGGACAATGACAATGTGAGATAAAGTTGACACATTTTCTAATATGTTGGTGTAGTTGGGAGTGGCATAATCGCCAACCAAGAAGAACAACGAAGATGAAGCGGTGTACTCCGCACAAAGAGAATAAATCTTGATAACACACGCCCCATCCGCAAATTCAAATTATCGCGCTATCTTCCATTTCTATCGGACCGAACAAATCTATAGGCACCTTGGTGGGCGGTCGTTGTCCCAAATAGTTCCAGAATCTACTCACGTGTCTCGCATGCTTGTTTGTCATAATTGATGACAGATATTTCATAATACATCACCACCCTCCTCCCTCTTCCGGTCGCTGTTTGCAGATGGAAATGTGCCATGATTTCGAATGTTGTTTCATATCCAATGTTTAAACAAATAATATATCAACACTTTGTACAGCTCATGAAAATTGAGAAACCCGTTGCAACATTTTTATTAATCCATATCCAATATCGTACGAGTATACATGTACCTGTCGATGCGTATTCTGCATCCGGCAACATTGATCGACGCGCCTAGGAACGAGCTCCTAAGCATTAAGCACATTGAACGAGCGTATCTTTTACGGTTTTGCCCGACATTTTTAATGTTTTTTGGTGCATGAACATTCTGCGAATATCCGGGCTACCACTAGCCCTCATCAACAACACATCTAATATTAATGTGGCGGAAAATGGCATTATTGATGACCGCTGGTCAATCGGGTGGATCGATAAACCCGACCAAACACATCGCCAACAGATCAGAAACCTCATACCGCATATTTTTCTGTTCGCACAAGATTTTGCAACCCCTTCTTTAATACTCGTCGATGATGACTCGTTGATTAATCGTATAAAACATCAGAGGCATCGGTGAACAAACACCTCAACCCCTAGGCAGTAAAATAAAGTGTAAAACAAGCGAATTCGGATATATAACTAAATAGAAAACGTAGCTAGTATTTTCGGATACATCCGGTTAAATGATGTACAATGCGTCATTTAAACCGAAGGATTTTGGTCGCATGCGAGGGGATCTTCTCCGATCGCGGGAACTACGTACTCCAATTTTTATTTTCTTACCGCGACCGGAAAAGATCGCCTCGCATGCGACCAAGATCCTCCGGTTTAAACGTCGCTTAAGCAAACCATATTAAATTGCGGCATAAACAATTTTACCTTTAGACGCTTGTCAAAAACGATGTATTTGTATATCCACCGTATCCAATCACTGCTCTACAAATATTAATTTTTAATGATACGCTACTCATTCCTCCACATAACATCAACATTTCACACGATCACACGAAACTGAAGATCAAATCAAAGTACAGCAATAGAGAATCTACATACACGTTTATTTCAGAAACGCAATTACTTTTCTTAAAATCAAATGGAATCTCGATTCAAAAGGTTGAAAGGAATTAGAGATTGACGCAGGTGTCGACGTCGATCTCAAGACATGCGACCCGCGACCCGTCCGTCACTCGTCCAGAAATCCAACAGACCCGTTCAATCACAAGCCGTAAAAGCGGGCAACATCCGCGTTTGGATCAGGGTGCTCCAGCAGCCAGGTCGTACCCAGTTTCTGTATACATGTACAGTATACAAACAACAATATTTTGTATCCCGTGCGTGGTAGCTGGCAGCGTGCAGGTGAGGGGAGAGCCACATCATAAACGAATATTGAAGTGGACTGTAATTGCGCGAAACCATATTGGGACTATTTGTGTTTACGCGCGAGCCATTCGCTTGCAGGTGGTGAGGGACGACTATTATAGTGTGTTGCATAGGCGAGAGGGGGGCAATGACCAGAGCACTGAGATTTATCGCAACATTAGCCTAAGTGGTTCCCCGGGACGCGTATGCAGATATGCGGGAGCTGCATTCTTGTGCTTTACATTCGACTCGTTTCGTAACGCGTTCAGTCATTTTCGTGTCGTAAAAGTGCAATGTATTTTCAATGAAAACCAATTGAAATTTTCTCAAAATTTCGATTTTCTTACGGCATTAGAAGAATTCGTCACATTCGTTCATTGTATTTGAAACCACGAGCACCTGAGGACAATCGATTTTATTATAAAGTTAAGAAACGTTAAGATTATTAATTGTTTAATATTTCAACTTCAGCAGACAGATTAAACAGAAAAACAATAATTAATCACCAAATCCGCATTCCTAAAATACATAATGGAGACACTGATTATTTTTACATTTGCTCAGAAATCACAACTGTGTTCACAACAATAACTCTTTGATTATTAGAGTCCAGTTAGATCAAGTATTGAGAAACTTTGCTCAAATTGCGATATCGTAGAAATATATACAATGCAATAATTCGGACTTCAATTTTTTTCTGACCGCTGGTATTTATTCCGAACGCTCCTTCGCGTCTCAAATGGATTCTTTTTTATTTTAATTTTGCCATAAGGCAGCACGAATGGTGACTTACATCGGCTGCAGATTCTAATTTCAAGCGAGATAAAGAGGAATCACGAAACGAAAGCACATGTGTGCATCGGCAATTATGATAGTAAATAAGAGGCTATAGAGTGGTCCGCACCAGTATGTAGATCTCCCTTTGTACCATCCGCATTCGTCCGCATATATTTATAAAGCTTGAATACCTGCGCAGGTGCATCGAATTTCATAGACTCTTAACTGATCTTTAACTGGATTTTGAGAAAACGGCGTGGAATGCGCCGTAATGCTGTTCAAACACGTGCAGGTTGACGCACGTATACTCTGTAGGTTTTGACAATTGTAAAGAAGCGCGTCACTTAACGTCTGCTGCATAATAATAAAAAAAATGATAAGCAAGTTTGAAACTGCAACCATGTGCATAAGCACAATAGCAATAAAATGTATAAGAAACCACATCTGCAACGAAAAAGAAAAATACCCCATACTATTAAATTGTTGTTGTTGAAGAAGCCATAATAAAAACGCCACCGTAAACAATATTTGTCCAACAGTATCCCCCACCCCCTCAACCCCAATACGTCACTACGGCCCAGAAGAGTCTCATGATTTTGTTGAGAACTCCATTACGCGCGGACCATGGAAGGGTTTGCACAGCTGCATGAGTTTTGGGAGGATTTTATCGCGTTTTCCGTACATTCGGCAAATACATCAGACTGAGAGTGGTTCCATAACAATTTGCCGGAACAAACTTTTGTGTTATATCCTCGTCATATTTGCGGTACAGTATACTGCACATCTAAATGGTGTTTATGAGTTTTTATTTTTCAAATAATTACGTCACTATTCTTATCAAAAATATTTCCAAAATCCCCGTAATTTTGTAGCGGTAATTGATGATTCATGTCACCAATTGTCCGATTTCTTAAACTGATGTTTGAAACAGTTGAAACTGAACAAAATTTCGAGTTAATCGAGGAGTTGTTTGGCGCGATGGTCAGCGCATCGTGATTATTGTAATCGTGGTTGCGGGTTAAAGCCAGGCTGCCGAAAATATTTTGGGAGAGAAATTCCTCTGTGCGTCTTCCTTCGTAAGGAAAGTAAAGCAATAAAACCCATGTCTGTACGATATCGTGTACAACTTAAAAATCCCTGCCTAGGTCAGACCTAGGCTGAACAAAATTATCAGGTTGCCCCTAATAAACATTTTTAAAATGTCAGTCAGCATTCCTCCGGGTTCCGGTTCCGGCAGTCCAAGGCAAAGTACAAAATATTTCAAACTTTCTGTTCAATGTTTTGATGTTCCCAAATGTTAAGATTTATTAAAATGCATAAAAAACTCCTCAATGATTCCATAATTGATCGACTCTGTAGCCAGCAATTATGCAACGAATCTGATTATTGACCCTAAAAGAACGGTTCATTTCACAATCAGTCAACTCCAAAATTATCTATCACTAAATTATTTTGAAGGGTGAATAACCTGCCTTCTTTAGATCAAGGGATAATTATTTATTATGGATTTTAAATGTTTGTAGACCAATATACACGTACGTGCGATTACATTATTTTAATTTGTAAGTCGCCTCTTCGAAAGAGCTCAAAACCAGAAACACTGGATTACGTTCATTTATTGAGACAGGTTAGCCTCTGTATACCCACAAGTCAACTCCATCCTTCCCCCTAACAGTCCACCCACAAGTCCACGATTACAACAAATAGGAAACGGCCAAGAAAACGAGGCCGGACGATGTTCTCTTGGAAAAAACATTTGTTCATCTTCACGATTACAAATTCATCACTTTTTTCTTCTTATTGTCATCAGACCAACACACGATATGGTTCCAACAGCGTT
The DNA here is from genome assembly GCA_034698785.1 of Mycogona germanica. Lineage (NCBI taxonomy): Eukaryota > Metazoa > Arthropoda > Diplopoda > Chordeumatida > Chordeumatidae > Mycogona > Mycogona germanica. The sequence goes on along the minus strand of JAQGBY010001569.1, from coordinate 16,374 downwards.
AACATAATCGGGCAAAACCCCCTTCGACAACCGTAAGTAGAAAAAAAAATTATGTTGGCCGTGCATAAAACGCGTATGCAGAATACAAAAAATAAAAAATAAAAGCCAGCCCCGTAAAATATGCATACGCGAGACAAACGTGTGTTGATAATAGACGTGGTTGCCACCGCCACCGCCGCCGCAACCACCCACCCAACCTCACCTATTCTCTCGCAGACGGTGGCGTCGCGAAATGCTCGTCGCATCGGTGTTCCCACTGCGCATGCGCCGAACTCTTAGTAACCCACTTTTTGGATAAGAGCGCGAGCGTGTACCGGGCTTCGTGAGAGACCGCATTTGTATGTGAACAAAATCCTTCTGCCACGCACGTACTTGGAGCATATCGCCCCATGAATACTGGTTCTTCAGTAGCGTTTCTAGAACCAAAGAGTTTTTACGGTGTGGTCTGAATGGATCATTTCGTAAATACATGGATAGAAATAAATAGTCAGTAAGAGAAATAGTTAGTACGACTCGTCGTAGCCCAGTTGGTTTAGCGACTGACAGTGGTTTCGGCGGTCCCGGGTTCGATTCCCGGCGCGGGCTCTCGAAAATTTCGATCCCGGGGTACTGGTCGTTCCCCCCTCGCACAGTGCCTAAGCACCATGAGGGGGACGTAACGCTTGTAGTGCGATTGACTACAGTTGATTGGATAAAATAAAAAAAGAAGGGTGCTTAAGGTTTTTTCTTAAATAAAACATAAGGAAATACATTTCCATAGCTCAGGTGGTTGGAGGACTAATTTGTGGTGCGGCAGTTCCTCGGCGCGGATTTTTGTATAGTATATCACGGGATATTGGTAAAGTTTGTCCCAAATGTTGCAGCAACTCCACGTAGCGAACTGATGATGACTACACTTTGTTTGTAAAAGAAAAATATTCTTTTTACTAAAAACAAGAAAAATGAAATTTTTTTCTTCTAAATGAAAAAAACATGGCAGAAAAACGTTAATTTTTTATTATTATTGTGGACTCATTAAACTTTATTACTGTCCGGCCTAATGGCACCAACGTCTGGCCGTCGACATTTTTTTATCCGAATTTAGGCAGACATAAGATATACCCTGATATACCGCTGCACCGCATAGCTTCGTGCATTGAGTGATTGCTCACTTGCGGGCAACCCCGATTTCAGACTAATGGCAGCCAGGCAGACGAACATGTTGAGTGCAAACGCACACACGCATAAACATAACGACGAAACATAATTGAAACAAAAATGAATCGTTTACATAAATTTTCTACAAATCATTACTAATAAATCGTTGGCTTATTTAACTTTTTGCAGGCTAAATTCATATACATATGAAAGAAAAAATGATTTTTTTAAATTGCAAGTCACTGTAGCGTATGTAACTACAGGATTTTCTGTACCCTTCTTGGTGCTTAGGAACCGTACCTGTACGATATCGATCAGGACGTTAAAGACCCCTTTCCTAGGCAGTATAGGTTAGGCAAAATCTCCAGGTCGCCCTCTTGGGGGGGGGGGGTTAAGATGTTTAATCACCGGTGAACCCCCTTAATTTTCATATCAATAACATTCATTAACTTGGTGCATAGGATAAATACATCATTATTCAGGTCAGCCCTGTGGGTCAGCATCGGAAGTAAAATGATGTAGTGGTGCGGGGAAGGAAACGTAAAATTCGACTTCTAAAATACTAGCATATAAGAAAAGAAGAAAAGCATCAATGTCATTCAATCAGGATAAATTAGATATTTAGGTGGACACGAAATGATGCTCCTTAGGTGAAATTCACCATACTACCGCCATGATATTCGTGCCATCCCTAAATCCATTGGTCAAACACGCGGTTCTGACCCGAGAGAGAGAAAGGCGGCAGACATCACCATACTACATCGACATAACAATCCGGGGTTTCGCCAGCGCGCGCGCCAACATTGCACGCGCTCCCCCCCTTCAACAACGACCAGCAACTTGCACGTGCACCACCATATGTCTAGCGTCTAGCGAGTGAGCGCTACCTGCCGGCCTGTAAGTGGCGCAGACGGGCGCTCGCACCGCCGCCGCCGCCGAACAGCGAATGTGAGTCAGGAAGTCAGTGGACTAGCCAACGGAGATTCGCCAATAACAACCTCACCGAGCAACCAGTCTGCTTGTGCCGAGCGTCCGAGAATCGGCGACATGCTCTCGTCGACAGTCACGCGCGTACACCGCCGGCCCAACATAGACAACCCGCCATCGATTCACCTGCTAAAAAACTAGACACCAGGATACGACGCAGTGGTGGACCATAAATTTGTTTTTAAAAAAAAAGACATTCCGGGTTCCTCGGGTACACCGAATCCGTGCGCCGCCTCTCCCTCTCTCTCTCTATCACGGATCTTCCACGATCCGTGAAGTGATATATGCGGACACCGGTGACAGGTGTGAACCATACCGGTCGTGGGGTGTCACCATCGACACCGCCAACTCTCTCAGCAAACTGGATTGTATTTTGCAAATGATCGAAACACCTTGAACACCATGAATTATTCAAACTGCTGGATCACCAAACTATGCAAAAACTAATCGGCTTCTATTGTAAATTACTGGAATTGGAATTTTGATTTCTAATTGTGCTACACATTACAGAATCGATTACCATTTTTTCGCCGACGCAGAACGTGGGTTGAAGCTGCTGCCCACTTGTTACTGCTAATGGTGGCCAGGAGGCAGAGTTGTCCAGCCCTGGAAAAGTTGAGTCGTACTTCCCGGCGATGTGCGTCGTAGGCCGTATAAATTGGAGTGTTTGACGGACCATTGAAATTGGAATCTGCACAAACTGGAACAACTTCTGAATTCGAGTCTGGCTCGGAAAAAGCGAAATAAAAAAACACAAAGTGCGCAGTTGCATTTTTTTGTGAATGCGAGATACCACGGATTGGATTACGATCACGATCTATTTGAATAAACGAAATGGTGGAAGATGTCGCATACGAGTCAGGGAGTAAAAAAGAGACAATGGCAGAAAGAGGGATGACCACTGAATACCTCTTTCAGGCGAGTTGTGAATAATATATGAATGATAAAAAAATAAGTGATTGTCACCACGGTGAGCTCCCTCCACTCTCCCGCCTCTATCATTGGCTAAACTTTTTTGAAGTCGCCCTTCAAAAAAGATCTTTTAGCCTTCGCGATCCGCGGTTTTTCCTTCACGCAAGTGCCGCAAAATAGAAACCCGTTAAAAAAATTCTGCGCGAAAAAGATCGCGGCGAAGGACAAACGCGCCAAATTGGACGGGGCGCAGGATTTACAGCCGAGCATTGAAAACGCTCGCGCCGTTCAATACGTGTTCTATATACTCCACGAACGTCGTGCCAGTTTCGGTACCCCCGACCACGGGCAAGGTAAGAAATATTGTCGGCCATGCACCGTTGTAACCACCTGAGACAACACTCTACCCCCCCCCCACACACACACCACCAAAACTTTGACCGCATGTTCTGGATTGCGTTTATAGATTTCCTATAACTTTTTTGTTTTTAAAACGAAACGAATCAGAAAAGTTTGAGCGAGTCATACTTTTGAGTCAAAGTCGTCGACTTCTTAAAGCTCATGCCGCTTAAACTGCAGCGAATATCCGACATTGATTGGCGACTCAAGGGTGCAGCATGAAAAATATTTCTCTCCTATCCAGAACGGCCGGCTCGATTTTCAGGGTACACGTTGATGTGCACTGAGCCTCAAGAGGAATTTCTAAAATGTAAAGCCCCATTATGTTAGAAATGAATTTGGCATCGGAATAATTACAAAATGAATCTGTGATTTGTTTCTGCGGTGTTGCTATTTATGTCTGAAGAGGAAAATCCATAAAAGGGATCTAATTAACTAATAAAACACTAGTTAATAATTAATTTAGTTTCCAAAAAGAATTATTTTTTGTAAGGAATTCGTACATTCTCTCTGTTCAAACGTCTCAGTAGGATTACAATTTTACCATCGGGCATAATTATAACACGAAATAAACACAGAGATCAAAATTTGTCAGCTTAGGTATATCTGTGTTTATTTCGCGTCATTAAGTAAATTTATTTATTTATTCACAAGAATGTACACATGGAGCGCATCGTAAAATAAGTGTTCTGTCCGTGGATGGTGTCTTAAAATTAAAACAACTTTCCCATTTTAAAAACACTACTCTTGCTTGCAAGGTGCGACAATGTGTCAACGTAAAACGACGTCGTAAATGAAGATGCCATGATTTACAGTGCAGAGGTGCTTTGTCAATTTTTTTTTAAAATATAATATTGAAAATAAAATTTAAGTTCAAACCGAAGTACTCCTCGATTAAATCATTTTGAACCAATGCGATAAAGACAAAAACATAAAACCTGTTGACAAAAGAAAATCAGGAAAAATCGTCTCGACCGGCTACTTTCAATCTCAGTTTCATCGACATTTTGAAAACCTCTTCAAATACACATTCTTGTTATTAAACATTGTCTTAGTAAGCAGGCTATCCTAGTAAACCCCTAAGCGAATGAAGTTCCCCACGACTGTCGAGGTCGTTTTTGTCAATACCGGCTAGACTGGGGCTGCGTTAGGCAATTAAGCCACGGGGACGTTGACAAATGATCGTTTACTTTGTTGATTTTTTTTTTTTTAAATGAGACATTGTTTACGGTTATATGAAATTTGGTACGCCGTTAATAATGTTGCTCGTTACCGCGTTTGTGATTGATTGCACTATGACAAAAATGAAATGATTTATAAGAGTATCCTAACAATCCTACAAAAAACTAGCAGGGAAAGCAAAAAATAAAGTATTTCAATGCAACGAGTCTGTGAGCATGATGTCTCTGCTGTTTGTCACGATTATCTGACATGAAAGAATAATTTACTTGAAATATTTTGAGCCTCCTTAAAGAATTTTATGCAATGAGGGAAGATATTTCAGTTTTAGCGACATCATAAATTGGTACGTTCTCGGCGCTTTAATACTAGGTGGCGCTCATTTCATTATTTGACAGACGATTGCCGCTAGAAACGTGTATAGTAACCACGATCGCCGCTAGGAGTGCTTATTTGTTGCTAATCCAAAAATCCCATAAATTCAAGCATGAGGAAACACTAACATGGCACTAAATAACTTGTCTGAATTTAGGAAAAACGAACCTCAATACACGTGCTACAAAATTGAAAATTCTTTTTGAGGCCAGAGGTCATTCTAACATCTGACCCAATCAACTTGACGTCTTATCTTTAGTTTTCGCCGATTTACGGATGACCGAATGTCTAAAACCACATTTTTGTTTCAGTTCCTTCAAACGCCACTTGCAATTTTGTTAATTTCAACTCAATTCGAAACGAAGTTGACGGAAAAATGAAGGATAAATGAAGTCATAATACGAACATCAAATAACCCTAAATTTCAAAGCAATTTTTCATTGCAGAGCGCTGCCGTTGTTGTTTCGTGTCCGTTGCAAGTGCTAAAAAAATTCCCCAGCTGGTCAAGACACGTTAGCAATTTTTTTCGGCCATTCCTGCGGTACGGTTATGATTACCTTCATGAAACTAAACGCAACATAAATAAGAAATTTAGAAGTTGAAAAAAAAACTGTGCATGCCTTATAGCAACGCTGCAGCACGAAAATCACGCTCACTAAAATACGCATAACAGAGATATAACAGCGGTATTCAAACAGTCTATCGTCTCAACTACCTGTATTTTTTTTTTTAACAAGCAAATAGTTTTGAACTAAGCAATAATTTTCGACCAACTAGGCCCTCAAAAATCTTATCACCTGCCATTACGCGTACTGTATGTATTCCAATTACTCGATGCAAGTTGTGCACTTGTATGCGTAACGTTTGACCATCTGACATTGACAATGACAATAAAAAATAAATTCTTAATAATTTTTAATATTCTAGGTTTTAGAAATAGGCAGCTATTTGTGATGCGATGTAGGCTTTTGTGTCAACAGTGTGTTGCTCATTTAAACAATTACGAAATATTAAGATTAATATTTTCCTAATGAAATCCTTTAACAAAATATTTAAATAAAATTATTCAAACTAAATACGTCGTAGATATATTCGAACAAAATATTTGAATAATGTATTAATAACATATGTCGCATTTGAATAAAATATTTTAAAAAATTTATTCAAACAAAATATGTCATAGATTAAAAGGGTGCTTTAACACGCAGAGATGGATGTAGAACAAAATAAAATAATCAAACTAGTGATGAACATTTTTGGACTACATTTTTATCATCATTATACCGATTATTTTATTTTGTCTTAGACATATTTGAACAAATTAAATAAAGTATTAAAAAATAAGTTGTAAATATATTTGACATAAATATTTAAAAAGAATATTCAAACAAAATATGCCAGATATACTTGAACAAATTAAATAAAGTATTAAAAAATATGTTGTAGTCGTATTTGAACAAATAATAACTTTATCTTGCTTCTTTAAATAAGGAAAACTAGATCGTTGAGCGTACATTTTTTTGTTTGTTTAATTCAGTGCTTCCACCACAACTGGTCCACCGGTGCACCGCAAGGATGTTTTAAAAAAATCAAAAAAGCGTTTAACCTATCGCAGTTTAGGCAAGCGAGTTCTGACGGCGGCACCATTTTCTACATCAAAAACCGACTGCACAGACTGCCACACTTTTGCCACTGACCTAGTTGCCCGACTCGACAGACGAAGAAAAAAATAGTACCCGTCGAGTTAGGAATAATGCCGGGAAGGGAAAATCTGGGGTGTGGTCACCCGGTCACACTGTCGTGTGGTCTCTCTCGAAAGACGACTTTCTTCACGCACCGCGGAACGCAAACTGAAAGTCACAAATAAAGTACACAAGTTGCCATATTTTTACAGTTACCTGTGTTTATGGAATAATAATTCTCGTCTCGCTGCTGCGGTCATGCGAGGGAAGACGGACTTTTTTTCTTGTTCGCTGTTCGTGACAACCCTTTGTTTTTTTTAACTCAGTTTATATTACCTATCCAATGAAGACATGGATCAAAGTTAAAATAAAATCAGCTGCGTCAGTTGAACAATTCATTAAAGTATTTTTTAATGAAACAATTTTGGCTGAGTATGTTTGACACTTCCTCAAACAATTATACCATTTTTTTAAGATTTGGTATTTTTCAAACAAATTTTCATGTTTTACTTCATGCTCATGCAGCGAAAGATTTAATATAAATACGCTTTATATTTTAAACTCATATGTGCTGTAACAAAAAAACAAAATTAAATTTCCGTAAACATTGTTTTGGGGAAGGATTCGTCAATGGATTCGTCAATGATCCAATATCTTCATAATTATCTTCGCAATAATAGATATAAACCCTGCTGCAGAATATTTATACTTGAACCTGTTAAAACAAACTTAATTTTTTCAATTTTACTAGCTAATATGTTAACCTTTCAAAGAGCAAAACACCGGGATTTAATTTGAACTGGTTTTTCGCAATTACCAGTTCAAATTAAAATAATAATAAAATATTATTTTAAAAAACGAGTGCGCCACTCGTGTTCGTCTTATCCACCATCTTTGATTATTATCGCCCATACGTCTTAAAATTCTTTCTCATTAACTTGAATTATGCTTACAGTGTAACTAGACTATTAAGGTTTTAGTAACTTGGGCGCGATCAACTTCGTGTGAATTAAGCAACTAAGTAATTAATAAAGCGGTTAATAAAAACAGAATTTTTTAGGTGGCATACGCTCTACAATTGAATAAATGTGCTTACACCAAAAGTGCTTATTCCACGTTGTTAGTTACGAAAATATCAAATATTTGTGTAACTAACCACGTATATGTATTTAATCGATTATCCTCAAGTTGTTTACTCTTTCTTGGCCGTAATTTGCTGCTCACAATATTGTTTGCTAACTGAAATCGATTTTTTTTTGGCATTTCTGATGAGGGGATTATATCTTGACAAGCGCACTTCACACTAACCCAGACATTTTTTATCTTCCCTATGGTGACAACTCTTCTGTATATAGAGCCAAAAATTCGATACCAATCGATTTCCTCGCCTAGTCTAGCAAACATCTTAGAAATAAAAATAATGAAAATAGGATGTCTTGAATACAGAGTACAGAGTATATATAACAAACAGCAAGTTGTGCTCGGGACAGCACCGGACGATTTCTGTTTGTTTGTCCCCCTTCCTCCTTTTGCTTGTTTCGCGAAATTTGTATTTTTTTCCTCTCTCATTGTAAATTTACAGCCAGTGGAAGTGGTCGCACAAACCATGTTGTGAAATCAATTCCAGTGTTTTAAATTAAATTGTTTAATTATTAGCCCAAATACAGCTCATGATCGCAGTGGTGTGCGTGAAATCGCCAGCTACTGTAAATATTTTATGAAATTGTTTAAAATCATTATAATTTTTCTCGGAAAATGAGGATGTGGGAGGACTCGGGATGTGTGAACAGTCATCGTTCTTGCTTTTCGTTAGTTACAGTGGTTTTTATTTTAGTTTACTCTTATTATTTTATTTTATGCTATTATATCATTTGAAGAGTTTGCCGCCGACTTTGTTCGTCTATTTTCGTCCTGCGGTGTCCCGGGCGCAACTTGCTATTTATTATATCTTAGATACAAGTATTTGAGATTCGCCTATGTGTTGAACAAACGTACGTTTTTAATTTTCAATTTTTGACACAGTATGTGCAATTCCTTTATTACATGCAAGACTATAACTTCAGTGTTCCAATTCGGTCATTACAACCAGCACATTACCATAATAAAATCAATTTCTTTCAAGAATGTTTTTCCTTTCCTATAAAAGTATATATTAGTTTCTATGGATACGGCAATATTTGAATGAACACCCTGTAAAGGGACACAGTCGGCGCGCGCGCACACACACAAATAACCAAATTAAAATTCTACGTGCGCGCGCAGCCTACTTACACAACACTTAACCAGAATATTTAAACGCCTCTGTAGCTGATTAGCTGAACAATGACTGGTTAATGAAGCTCCACTTTCAATATAATCGTCTAAAATAGAATGTCTCGATTCGTGTTTAATTTTGTTTTTGAATTGGCAGTCGTAATTTAATCATTTAATGACAAATTTCGAATTTTCTTTTTTGGTACACATTCGAGATTTGGAATTAGATGCGTTTACCTAGAAATTAGCGTAATTAGATCAAGTACAAATTTTACTGTATCGCGTTGCGCCGGTCGTGAGGTTTCCATGTGATAAACAAATATACACATATGGAAACGTAAAGACCAGCTTAAATAATTATGGAAAAGATAATCCACATTCGTCTTTTGTTCACGAGAATTTTTTTTCATTTACCAAAAAGATTGACCAAAAATGTCACCTACAGTTACCGATTCTGAGAAAAGTAAAAGTACTTCTGAGAAAAGTAAAAGTACTCCAGGTAATTACATAGAAATTGTTTTTAGCAAACTGCACAAAACAATCAAATACAGAGTAATCACTTCAAATAGCTAGTATATGCACATTAGATTTGATTTTTAACCAATGTCCAACACAATAAAAAAATAACAAATTACTTGCCAGTTTATTTTATAGCATTGTACATGTTATTTTTGCGCTGCATGTCTGCTCGAGGGATTCATTGGGTTAACCGTTCAGCAAAAATAAACCGGTTCATCGCGGTATCGGTTGCAAAATTTCAGCCGATACCGATCGAAACATCACTCGATTCCTAATTTGCTGATTTTCATTTTCGGAAAGTGAAGAGATGTGAAAGGTATTCGAAATTTTGACGTATCACCTGCACTCATAATAAGAGTGCATCACGCATACGGTACAGTCTCGCGAAAACGAAATTGTTCGTGTTCCAAGCTGATGATGATGATGTCTGTCTGGTGATGAGAAGCATATTAAGAGAGAATAATAGCGGAAGATTCCAGTCAATTTTATGGTCGATGCCCCCACAATCGGTGCCCGTATACTCTGTAGCTAAGAATGATGACGCGTCAGCGATTAAACGTTGAAAAAATCATGCACCACACCAACAAAGTGACTAATTATTACTTGCACATGAAACTCACCACAATAGCAACCCACCGTCTAATCATCGGATGTTACAATCACACTCTCATCCTGAGACCCATGCACAAACATTTCACTGTTCTGAATTTATCTTCGAGAAATACAAATTATATGAAGTCGATTTTTGAATTTCTTTAGTTACGGACAAAAATTGTCACGACAGAAAATGTCACGACATACAAAACATGGTAGCAAAAGTTGGACTGGTTTACGAAATCCTATGATGACGTACGTAGTAAAATCTATTGTTTGTCAATTCGAGAAAAACTCGAGCTACACAAATATAATTCAAATGTTGTAAAATGGAAAATTGCGAACAAAATAACATCCATTTATCCATTTTATTTGAATAAATTCAGCTCAGACCGGCCGGTCGCTGCTTAATAATTTGGTAAATCGCTGACGCTCACGCCGAATAAACTGCAGCGGGAGCCCGGCATCGCACTACCTAACAGAAATATAAAATAACTAATGCTCTTTTCATACACCAGCTCAATTTCCAAGCACAAATATAGACGTTCATAAATGTATGTGGAACGGCGTGGTTTCTGGAGGATTATAACTGCTGCGTCCAGTAAAAAAGAACGTGTCGTTAGTTCACGATTATTGTTGCTGCATGGCTTGAGTTGGTCGAAGAAAAAGCGATGTATAACTCTAAAAAGGTATATAGCGTGACAAGAAAAAAAAACTGTATATGCATATTCACACACACAATCAGTCAGTTGATGTGCGGAACTGAGTAGCTATTTTAGCAATCTGCTGAGAGTCCAGTTGCATGCATTGTACACAGATCTCAATTTGGGTGATGCAATTAACCGTACACCTGTAAAATTTATTTTCTACGGTACAATAGTTTTGAGCTCTTCAGTGATTCTTACGAAATGCTAAAAAAAATTGTAAGAAATCTAGTTTTTTGGGTATCTATAGAAGGGCAACATTTTAAAACAAATGTACAAGTCCACGTCATTAGAAATCAACTTGTTTGGTGTGGTTGTATTAATTATCATGTATTTATGCTAATAGGCTAGGCTAATCAATTTAGTACATATGATGAATCGTTTACCGCTTGACTGAATAAGTCTGACGTCAACAGTAATATCTAATCATTTTTTTTTACCTTTTGTTGTTCTTTGCACAGGTTGAGCGAAGAACGCCACCACGAGGATGGTCGACGCAGGTACTACACGACGTCATTGAAAAACGTACTCCAAAATTCATCAGCATCAACGCACCACACATGCAGTGAGTGAACCGACCAATCATCACTTTGACACCATGCTGGAATTAAATAAACAGTACGAGGCGCGGTTTCTCGGCTGTCAGGTGCTGACCCGGGCAGTGACTGGTGAACTGCTCAGCCGTCTGGTCCACGCGTTACCTGAAGTGGTGCCCAGCGGACTGCGCTGCACCGTAGTGTGCAGTGCTGCTGGACTGACTGTCACGCGGCCCGGCAACGCGGCGGCCGCGGTGGTGGCCGCGGCAGCGGGGACTGCCTCCAATCGAGCTCATCACCGAGAGAGCGACAATCTGGTCACCCTAAAGGTGGCGCTGAGCGACATCTTGTTCTGTCACGTGGACAAATCTAGACCGGAAGTCACGGTGTGGGTGGTGCGGAACCGGAGCCAAACGTCACCATCTGACTTGTCATTAACGAGCAACCACATCCTTCCACCCCTTTCCACATTCAGTGGTGGTGGTGGTGGTGGTGCTGACTCCACAGGGGAGGAAGCAGCGACGTCAGCAGTGCTTCATGCGTACATTTACCGCTGCTCCAATTCCCACGACGCTCTCAGTCTCTTCAAGGTGTACAACGAAATGAGCCGACAGTCCAGACTCGACAAGTACAGACGAAATGGCGAGAAACGCGACGTGGACCCGGCATCGTCCTCCAGCAGCGATTCCTCACTGGCCGACCTCCAGCTCATCCAGCGCCACCTCCCGCTGGAAGACGACGTGACATCATCTTCAGAGCTGAGCACCACCAGCACGGACAGCAAAGAAGGTGGCAGCAGTGGCGACAGCGACTGTAGTGTAGGAGATGGAACTGGAACCATCATCAATAGTCAAAGTCGCAACATTCCTAGTCTCATCACAACCCCTTCAGTAACTGTGATTTCAAATAGCGGTTCCGTGATGGCGCCCGTGGTTTCGAGACCAGTCAAAGTCACCAACACCACGTTGGCAGCCACCAGCAGCAGCAACCCGAAGATTGCCGCTAAACTGTGGGGTCAGCCGCAAAAGCCTCAACCTGACTTGAGAAACACGCTGCTCGTCAGCGGCATCCATCCAACTAGCAACAGTGCCGGTGCAGTGTCTAATGTCAATGGACGAGCCCTAGCCCCCACCAAAAAGAATGGTGGCAACCACCAGCGCCCAGAAAAGTCTGCACCAGGTATCCTTCCCTCGTCGCCACCCACATGGGCTTCCATAGTCGGCAGCATAGAAAACTACCGGCGCAGCTTCAGCACTCTGAGACCACGCGATAAAGAAGTGAGGGCAGCCATGTTGGCGGAACTGCGAGAGAAGTTGAAGTCGAGACACCACGACATCATCAGATCGAATGGTTCTGGATCAGATGACAACGAGGATTCTTCATCGTCTGGCGGCGCGTCCTCTCCGACCAACGCCGGAACGTCAAAGTCCACCTCCAAACTGCTGGCCAGCAACCGACAACGCAAACCGGCTAAGATCATCCTGAACGCAAATTCGACTGATAACGGTGAACCCGGTGCGCTTCAGCGACAGCAGCACGACAAGAGAAAACCGCACTTCCTGTCGGGCAGTTTCCACTCGACGGCCGCGCCCAATGGCCAACCGCCTAACGGCAACACCCCCGCAGGCCGAGCGTTTCCGTTTCCATGGTCCATGAGCAACATGGTAAAGAAGCTGGTCCACAAGAACAAACATCACTATAGTGGCGGCTATGTCATCGGATCGGTCAGCAATGGCAACCACCACGGTCCGCCCGTGGTCACACCCATGCTGGTGCTGCCAATGAAGGGGCATGGGCACCAGCATCACCACATGGGAATATCCATGCCCCTGGCAAACAATAACAACAACAACCAGACCCCCTCACGCAAATTTAAAGCAAAGAAAGGACCGGCACCAGCGCCACCTATACCAGCACTCATCAAGTCACGAATGGCCACCAACGGCGACCCATTCTTCTACCTTCCACCTATCACCAATGGAACCGGAAGTGCGGGAAGTAGTTCGGATTCCTCCGGAAGTCCTCCTGGTGCCATCGTCAACGCCAGAAACGAAGTGTTTGTGCCGGTGCTTCCACCCGCTTGGATGCACCACAACCACCTGCACTTTCACCACCACCAAAAAAACAACGGCAGCAATCGATCCTCCAAGACCACCTCGACGGACTCTCCTCCGCCGTTGCAGCCAGATAACGGTGGCGCTGCGATCACCAAGCCAGGGAAAACCCGCTCATCTAAAAATCAAACTGCTGGCGCCATCACCAACGGAAGCGCCGGCGAGGGTGGCAAGCGCCCGGGAGCCGCCCACGGTCCGCTCACCAAGAAAAAGTCGCACGTCATTTACGGTGGTCTCAGCCGATTCGCTCGCGGTTACAAGAAGAGGTCGCCACCACCACCCCTCACGGCTGTCGGCAGCAACTTCGTGCGCACGTCATCGACGGCCAGCCGCGGCTCCAGCAGTTCGGAGAGTGGCGCTGAGGGTGGCAAGCTGCGCTCCGTCATGAAGAAGCCGCGACCAACCAACGATACGTCACCACCCGAGCAGAAAAAGAATGTAACTTTCAATGCGTACGCCACTGTGCAGGTGCTGCCCTGACAGCGACGTACTAGAATCGATCGATCGATACATCGATAGAGAGATTCTAATCTACTGCGGGATTTATTGACTCGTTATGATCTATCTGAAGCGGATGTGCATTAAGAACTGTCAACCGTCTAATTAACAGGCTTCTCGAATTTATTAATTAGATTGAGGTTTTATTAGTCTCCACCCCCTTTAAGATTGATGTAACAAGAAAGCACATCAGATAAATTGTTACTGTATTTCATCACCAAAATTGTCACCATATTTTTGCACCAAAGCACATAATTTCTCTATTCACAGCTTTTGTACCGTTTTTGCTGGACTAGGTAGGAAGCGCTTTCCATAGAAAATCACGCTTTTATGATTACTAATGCAAGAACACGTTTTATTTTAAATTCATAACATGTACATGCATATTTGATCAAGACAGAATGTAATGTTTAGTCGAGTAACTTGGCAGTGTCGACTGTGGTGTTTCACTACATTTAAAGACCTATTTTATCGTTTAATGATTTTACTTTTTGTATTATAGTTTTTTGACAGTCATTATTGGCGGGGAATCAATCAATCCTTCATGCTTAAAGTCAAAACCAGATAAGTTGGTTGTATCTATTGAAGGGTTTTTAGAAGACACTATTGGTTTTCCTTATGCACATACTGTAGATTTGTGTACTCGTATATTGATCGTTGCATTTCTTTCATGGTGTACGAGAATTTGCTATTCTCGGGTAACGCCAAAGCCATTTTTTTATATTTGAAATGTTAAAATTCCACGGTTTGAACATACCATGCAAATTTTTTTCTGAATTTTAAATGAGTGTTGAATTCATCTGGCGAGTGTAATTAAAGTCTGAACTGAATAAAATTGTGTCATTGACCGAAACGATAGAAATTTAATGTCAGTTTGCACCAACCTGGTTTACTTTGTACTGCTGTCAGTACATAATTTGCAAATTTAAAATATATATATATTCTGGCGTTATTCCAGTTAAAAACAAGAAATGTTAGGCATTTTTGGTGTTGCTAAAACACTCACTGCAAAGGGTAAAATTGGCCTTCGATCTTATATGAAGCGGTGAATCTTAAATCTTGAAAGCGGCGAAACTCGTGGTTTTCCCGGTTTGTTAGTTGCATAAAATTATTTCAAAGCTATTTCATTTATTTCAGAAATTGTGCTTAGAAGTTCAGTCAGTCGTTAATCTCAGAATTTGGCGGACTCTCATTCAACCACAATGCGCAACCTCAGTCACAGAACTAATCGTGCTAATTGAGAGCCTGTCTCGAAGACGCGGTGGAGGTGTCAGGAGGATTTGGCATCAGACACTGCCATGGGCTTAACCAAAGTTCTCTACAGAGTAAAAGAAACACCGTCAACCGTAGAACTGTTAAAAGATATCTGTTTATCTATTAATAGCACTACTGACCCTGCCATGTGCCAAATCATGCATTTTATAATGGCCATTCACGCGCAAGTTATGTGTTCTGCTTGGCGAGCTTCGACAAAGACGGCACCAGAAGTGGTCTCACCCCCATGCTACAGACAATTCTACATTCCTAAATGCAACTAAATTGACGCAGGTGAATGCCGTCTTAACTCTCGTTAAAAAGTATATTCATGTACTACCAAAATTGCGAAACGTTTTGGCGGTTACGATGCAGCTTACTTATCAAAGTAATGGGTTTGAAATAGGTTCATTGCGTTTTATTTCTCTTTTTGTACATTCATTTGAAATAGGTTGCCAATTTATCGGCGATTTGCAAACACTCCTTTTCAACGTAGTCACAGGAAGTCACCACGTCTTAACAATTGTTCACATCAATCGATGATAAACTAGATAGATTAAACTATCTAGATTTTCGTGATTGAGGTGCCCACCAATACCGTAGGTTTCATCAGTTGTTCACAAGAAGCGTTGCGATTTGCCACGGGCACAAGGACGCACCAGGTGGCAAGATTGATGGACATCCGCTTTCGGACGATATCAAAATGGCGCCAATCCGCCATTGTTAAAACGTATCGCATTCCTATGGTTAGTTGCGTTTCAGTTCGCTGACGCACAGATTATTTAATTTTGATTTCATTGCGTCAGATCCGGCCAAACATGAGCACGGTCCATTAGGACAGATCATTCAGATAAATGCGCGCTTCCGACGAGAACAGATGAGGACAAATAAAAGCACAATGGATCAACTTGTCCGAGCAACAGTTTAGTTTGTCCATTTAATTACGACTGTCCGACTTGTGCCTGATTAATGTGATACGACGCACGCGTCGCGATTCCTGAAATATGGCCATCAAACCACAACCAACTAACGTGATATCCTGGCGATCAAATGGGAAAAGGTGTTCGATATTCGGTTTCACGGGAGAGGAAAATGAGGAGCCCTCGTTTCTCTTTTATCGAGAATAAAACGTCTGCCGGAAATTGCGTTTGTTCCTATTCGGAGCCGGTCATGAGCAGTTGCCGACCAGAACTGTCAATAGGAGAGAAGTAGAAGAGAAAAAAATCGCTGA